>CM077159.1:156297903-156478542 GCA_039583875.1 Platanthera guangdongensis
AACAGTGCTCAGGTGTTTTTGACGTCTTGAATCCCCTTTGAGTCATCCCCAGTGAGAAGGATGTCGTCAACGTAAACCAACAAAGAACGGTGTCATGGCCCGGTGTCGGGTAAAGAGGAGAAATCTGCAGAGCTCCGAGTGAACCACATGTCCCGAACCACCTTGCTAAACTTGTCAAACCACGCCCGTGGGGACTGTTTGACCCATAAATGACTTTTTGAGAAGACAGACCCGAGACTCCCCCGTGGTCTCAAACCCGGGCGGTTGGGCGCATGTAGAACAGTTTTCTGAAGGTCGCCATTCCAAAAGGCGTTCTTGATATCAAGCTGATGAAGAGGCCAGCGGCGGTGTACCGCGACGGAGAGAAGAACGCGGACAGTGTTAAGCTTGGCCACCGGAGAGAATGTTTCCTCATAGTCGAGGCCCTCCTGTTGTGTGAAGCCCCGGGCCACAAAACGTGCCTTCACAGACGGGCAATAGGGCCATCCGGAGCATGCTTTGATAACGAAGACCCATTTGCATCCAACCGGGTGTTGTCCGGGAGGTAAGGGAACCAAGACCCAGGTCTGGTTTGCCCAAAGGGCCGTCATTTCTTCGTCCATGGCAGCCCGCCAGCCAGGATGTGAAGCGCCCCTGCAAAGAGTTAGGGCTGAAACAGAAGATAAGGAGGTGGCAAGGTGAAGAAGAGAGGGGGAGAGGCGATGGAGCGAGACGTAGTTCGCCATCGGATGAGCGGTGAGAACGGGAGCCGGAGCAGCAGGGAGCAGAGCACCAGAGGGCGAAGCCGACTGCAGAGGAGCCACAGAATGAGGAGAGCGACGAGAATAGACCCGATAACCGGGGGTGGTGGACGGACCGGAGGTGGTGAAGGGAGAGAGGCTGAGGAGTGAGGCAGGAATGATAGGACGAACGACGGGAGCGGGAGGCAGAGCGATATCCGGAGCAGGGAAGAACGGAAGATCTTCACGGAAAGTTACGTCAGGCGAGACAGTAACCTTGCGGGTAGTAGGCGAATAACATACATAACCCTTCTGAGTGCGCGAGTACCCGACAAAGATCTGCTGGGTGGCACGAGGGTCCAACTTGTCCGTGGAGGGACCGAGGTGTGAACGTAGCGGTACACCCAAACACCCGTGGTGGAAGAGGAAAAGGCGAAGTTGTGGAAAGAGGAGGCTGAAGGAGTAGCATACTGGAGGACGGAAGACGGGAGGCGGTTGATGAGGAAGCAAGCCGTGGAGAGAGCGTAGTTCCAGTACGGTTTGGGGCCTGCATTTGAAGCATAAGCGAGCGAGCGACATCAAGAAGGTGACGATTCTTGCGCTCGGCGACACCATTCTGTTGTGGAGTGTACGGACAGGAGGTTTGGTGAAGAATGCCGATTCAGAGCAAGAGTGGCAAACGTATGGCTGTGTACTCCCGCGCATTGTCTGTACGAAGAGTGCGAAATCGCCGCGAGAGAAACTGAGTGCGGGTCTCGAGGATGAAAGCCCGGAATACGCGGGGAAGTTCAGAGCGATCCCGAAGGAGATATAACCATGTCATGCGAGAGTAATCATCAATAAAAGTAAGAAAATAGCGATAGCCAGAAATACTAGTAACTTTGTACGGACCCCATATATCGGAGTGTACTAAAAGAAAAGAGCGGAGCTCCGAGTACAATGAGGGGAAAAGAAGAACGGGGCTGTTTGCCCAAAATACATGTGTCGCAACGAAAAGCAGGGAGAGGGACATCAGGAAGGGCCTTCCGGAGGACTGGAAGAGGAGCATGTCCCAGACGGCGATGCCAATCCGAAGAGAGGTAGATGCGAGACAGTAGGAGAGTCGTCAAGGAGATAGAGCCCCATTCTGCAGTCGTCCTCTACCAATGATAGTCTGCGTCTGCTGATCCTGTATGAGAAAGAAGAAGAAGTAAATGTCACTGAGTAATTAGAATCAGTAGTAAGGCGACCGACAGAGAGTAAATTGAAAGGAGAGCCCGAACATGTAGAGCCGAGCGTAGGAGGAGAGAAGAGGTGAGAGAATATCAGCACATCCAGATACGGGAACCGACGCTCCATTAGCAACAGTAATGTACTTCGGGTGAGGTGAAGACAAGTACTGTGGTGGCTTAACAGAGGTGATATGATGAGTGGCACCAGAATCAAGGATCCAGCGCGGGCCAGAGGAGAGGCAGGCGATACCTTCATTGGAGAGAGAGGCAGCAGAGGCAACCGAGGCAGGGGCGGACGGCTGAGCAAGCCATGAAGGTGCTGGAGCTGAAGACGAACCTCGTCGAGCTCAGTACGAGAGGAGGCAGAGTCGGTAGTAGCAGCAGAGGCATGTGGACGAGGCGGACGGCCATGTTTGCGAAAGCAAGTGGCCTCAAGATGACCAACTTACCACAGAACGAGCATTGAGGCCTAGACCGGCCACCGCGACCCCGGCCGCGAGAGTCAGAGCGGCCACCACGGGCAGAGGGGGGAAGAGGTAGTAAGGCAGCAGGTGCCTGTTGAACAAGAGCCGGAGACGGAAGTCCGGGAACATCCGGAGGCGGGGACTTTGAGAAGCATTGAGCACACGTCGGAAAAGGACGGTGTAATAGTAGAGGAGAGGATGTGAGCCCGGACACTGTGAAGATGAGGGGGTACCCGGGCCATCATCATGGCGATACCCACAGCTTCCTTCTGGGTACGTTGAGCAGCGAGATCTAGTGGGAGGCTGATGGTGGATCCAAGCCTCAACCAGAGACCGGGCTTGAGCAACAAAGGATGTCAAGTCGGTGGCGTCACTGCTGTCAAGGGCCTGGAGAGCGGTGATGATATCATAGAGATGGTGGAGACTATCTTTGCCGGAGTAGAGGGTGTGGAGCTCGTCCCACATGCCTTGGCCGTCTCATGATACATGGCCAGACGATAAGATTCGCCATCAAGAGAGTTGAGAGCCAAGTCTGCACACGCCCATCATTGCGTAACCACTCCTCAGTAGGGACACCAATAACGGTCTGGGTCAGATGATGAAGGAAGCCCTTGGACTGAAGGACACGGCGAACTGAGTGTGCCCATTCCACAAAGTTCTTCTTGCCATTGAGCGAAATTGTGGTGATCCGGAGCTCGTCTCGGACTTCTGGTAGAGAGGCCGGGCGTTCAGGAGGAACCGCCGTACCGACGGAGTCTGCAGAGGTAGACATGGAGGCCGCAGCGAGCTTGAATGAGGCCGCAGCGGGCTGGAGGCCGCAGCGAGCTGGAGAAGATCGCAGCGGTCTGGAGGCCGCAGCGAGCTGGAGAAGACCGCAGCGGGCTGGAGGCCGCAGCGAGCTGAAGGAGGCGGCAGCGAGTGGGAGGAGGTCGCAGCGAGCTGGAGGAGACCGCAGCGGACTGGAGGCAGCAGCTAGAGGAAGCAAACAGAGAGCGGATTGGGAGAGGACGCGGCGACCTGGATGAGGTCGCGGCGGGCTGGAGGATGATGCGGGCTGGTGCAGGTCGCGGCGGTCTGGGTCAGACCGCGGCGGACAGGAGAGAACTGATAAGAGAGGACACGCCGGGGCTGACTTGCGAGCTGGCGGGCTGGGCGGGCTGGCGGCTGGCGAGCTGGCGAGATGGCGAGCAGCGTGCTGGCGAGCTGGCGAGCTGGCGAGCTGGCGAGCTGGCGAGCTGGCGAGCTGGCGAACGCAGCGCGAACCGGATGAGGGAGACCAAGGAGAGAGGTCGCCGATCGCGGCGGACAGGAGGAGGCCGCAGCGGACAAGAGGAAGCAGTGGACCCCACAGGATGGCTATAAAAGGAGGGGGGGCCTGAGGAGAAAGGGAGAGGGGGGGACGAAGTGGATCCACGGGAGAGGAAGCGGACAGAAAAGTGAGGCCGCAGGAGAGATGCGACTAGAGGGTGCGGACGGACAAGGGAGGCCGCAGAGACCGCAGGCTGCTGGGCGGACAGTAGAGGGAGTCCGCAGGAGAGTCGAACCTGGCTCTGATACCATGTAGAAATGGAGAAAGCCAACCTTGTATATATGTCCACTTGATACAAATACAAAGAATGAGTACATATATATAGATGAGAGAAAGAGAGAGAAAAGTCCTATACACAATGTGGGATTAAAGAGAGGAGAGAAAAAGCAATAAATGCTATACAAATGGGCCTAATGTTAATTGGGCTTTTCCAACACTCTATATATCCAATTTCTTTCCAAGCTTGGTGCCTACAACTTGTAGCTCTAACATGTGAGGGAGTGTTGAAAAATGAATAATCAAAGCCCATAAAATAGTTGTTATCCTTTGTTTATGTATTTGTCCTATGTTCAGGCCCATATAATCTTCTTTGTTTATTAATCTAACATTGTGTATTGGGAGTTTGTTTATAGTGTCTCCCTATATATATGGTAACGTTGTACGAGAGAAAATGATGAAAAAATAGAAAAAATATTTATTTCTTCTCTTTTTACAGCTTTGTTTGAACCGCTGATCCTAACTGGCACTACTCATTATGGTAAAAAACTATCAAAAGCTTGCTCCAGAGATTTTGGAAGTTCAGCACTGACTACCATATCTTGATAATGTGGACACATGGAACAAATGTTGCAAAAATCAATATAAGCACAGTTCAGGCTTTATTCTTTCCATTGCAACTTGAGTGAGAAACCAGAGACAATCTAGAACCATTTTAAGCAAAAACTTTTTCCTGAGAAAAAAACATTTAAAGCACATAACTTGGAAAAAATACTATTTATCGTTATTTAGAAAGGCATGGAGCCTACTATGCTTTAGAGTGTTTTCCATGACTTGCAAAAAGCAGTGGAGGTCATGAAAGCATTCTTTGTGAGTTTCCAGTGTTTCCGTCCAACTTAAGTGCATGCCTACATTTCTAATTTCAACATTTCCTGAATGACCCTAAACAATTTAATATTGCACAACTAGAGCTGTCGCTGAAAACAAGGAGCCATAAACTGCACCGGAACCACTAGAACCACATAAAACCGGACCAATCAGCTAGTAAATTATTTTGGTCTGGTTTTAATTTTAGGACTGCGAATAAAAATGGTTTTCCCACCAATTCCTTTATATTATTACTCGGACCGGAACTCTAACTATAACAATAAGTTTTGAATGATTCAAAAAATTAAACACAATCTGAACCGGACTACATCAGAACTGGACCATCGAACCGCAACTCATTTTAATTTAGCATGTGTACTATACTATTTATAAACAAAATTAAAAGAAAGCTAGCTTAATTTAATATTTGTACTATACCTTAATAGAACTCTAATGATTGAATGCAAGTGTAGTGGTGAAGGAAATTCAATAATAATGTGATATACATGTGATTGTCATATATTAAATTAAAAATATATTTTGAATTAATATTAAAATTCACAAACATTCACATTAAAAATTAGATGTTAGAAAAACAAGTAAGATATAATATAATTTAAGAAAAGAGTGCCTCAAATAAACATTAAAGGAATCAAAACCTTAAGTTGAATTATGTTAGAGAAATAAGATATATTGTAAAGGCCCATTAATTTGGCCCATTATATTCTCTCTTGCTTTAGTCCCACATCTTTTGTATAGGACTCTTCTCCTCTCTCTTCTCCTATATATATGTTCTCATACTTGTTTTTTATATATGAAAAGTGCTCATAAGGTTTGGGACCATTTTTCTTCATGGTATCAGAGCCAACCGGTCTCCTCCTTGGGTATCCGGCCTAGCCCATTTCTAGTCGCCTGTCTTCCTTGCCTGTCCGCGCGGCTTCCCTTAGCTGCGGGCTCCTGCGGCCTCTTTTCTACCCACCTCCAACTATGCTTCTCTCGTGGCTTCCACCTCCTCCTTCCTACCCCTCCTTTTATAATCCTCTCTCACGTGGGTCCACCTCCTTTCCTTCTCTACCCGCGCGGGCTCTTTCTTTCCGTTGGCGACCTCTCCTATCTGTTGTCCGCTGCGGGCTCTCTCCTCTTCTACTCTCGGCTTCCTTCTGCCTAATCCGCTCGAGTTCTCTACTCGCGGCCTCTTCTCTCTTTAACGTCCTGTATCTGCGGTTCCGCTTTTCTAACCGCCCAGCCCGCCCTCCCTTCTCCTCTCCTGCGGACTGCCTATCTATCCGCTCCGCTCTCTCCTGCGGCTTGTTTATCCTATCTGCTCTTTCCCTTATCTGTGTGGCTTCTGCGGACTGCCACTCTGCATCCTCTTCTCTTCTCTCTCTCTCTTCCGTGGTTCCACCCTCATCGGGCTTCTTATAGCCATCTTCTGCTCTGACCCGTGGGGCCCACCTCTCTTGTCCGTTGCGGGCTCTCCTCTTGTCCGCAGCGCGCTCATCTTCTCCCTTGCGAGCTCGCTCTCCTATCTCGCGCCCTCTACTCACTACTATTTCAGTTCGCTGCGAGCTCTCCTCTGCTCTGCTGCGGCCTGCTATATGCTCTAGTCCACCACGACCTGCTCAGCCCGCTGCGTGGGCTGTCCTCCAGTCCGCTGCGAGCTCTCCTCTGCTCTACTGCGGCCTGCTCACTGCTCCTATCTGCTGCGGTCTCCCTGCTCGCTGACTGCTCCAGTCTGCTGCCTCTCTTCAATCGGTGAGCTCCCTTCCTGCACTTGCGGCCTCCCCTCTCTACTCGCTGCCGAATACATCGGTTCGTTGCGGCATAGTTATTGTTGCAGCCTCTGCTTCTTGTTGCGGCCTGGTTCTTGCTGCGGCCTGGTTCTCGCTGCGGCCTGGTTCTCGCTGCGGCCTGGTTCTCGCTGCGGCCTGGTTCTCGCTGCGGCCTGGTTCTCGCTTCTACCTGGTTCTCGCTGCGGCCTCGGTTTCTTGTCTGGCTCTTGTCGCTGGTCCCGGTTGCGGCCTGGTCCTGTTCCGGCCTCTGCTTGGTGCTCTTGTTGCAGCCTCTGCGGCCTGGTCTTTGGCGACCCCTCTTTAAGAATGTGTGCCTTTTCCGCGCTGATCGCCCGACCACTGGGCTCTGTGGTGTCTATCTCTGATAGCGGAAGCTCATGTCTTGTACACAGTTCATCGTGCATTTTGGACTCCGGTGCGACACACCACATTACCCCGCTACAGCCTCTGCACTACCTGGACTCTGTGCATCCTAAGTTCATCACTGTTGTCAATGGGGATACCACTCCCGTCTCTGGATCCGCTGACATCCCTCTTACTCCATCTATTACCCTTCGATCTGTTCTTCATGTTCCTGGCTCTCCTTTTAATCTTCTCTCTATTAGTCGTCTCATTCACGACCTTAACTGCGACATAACCTTCTCTTCAACCTCTTGTGTTGTGCATGATCGCAAGACGCGGAACATCCTCGGTACCGGGCGGCGGTCCAATGGGCTCTACATTTTTGTTTCCTCTTCTCCCACCGCTCTCTCCACCATCTCTTCTGTTGACTGGCATCGTCGTTTTGGGCTTGCTCCTCTTCCAATTCTCCAGAAAGCTCTTCCTGATGTTCCCTTTCTGAGTTTTGGTGTGAGTCTTGCATTTATGGCAAACAACATCGTGTCTCTTTTACCTCTCCTAGTACTCAGTGCGATGCCCCCTTCTCCTTAGTCCATTCTGATATTTGGGGGTCATATAAGCTCCCGAGTGTTTTTGTCTATCGGTATTTTGTCACATTTATCATGACTCACTACTCACGTGTTACCTGGTTGTATTTACTTCGGGATCGTACTGAACTTCCTTCGACTTTTCGTGCCTTTCTAGTGGAGATTCGTACTCAGTTTTCTACCTGCGTTAAAAATCTCCGTACCGATAATGCGCTCGAGTATACGGGCCGTACCTTCTCTAATATCTGCACAGAGTTTGGTATTGTTCATCAGAGCTCGTGTGCATATACTCCTCAACAGAACGGCGTCGCCGAGCGGAAGAATCGGCACCTTCTCGAGGTCGCACGATCTATCATGTTTCAGATGCAGGTTTCACCTCTCTATTGGAACTTTGTCGTCTCTACTTCCTATCATTTCATCAACCGCATGCCCTCATCCACCTTGAACTTCGTGGCTCCTGTCACTCTTCTCTTTCCTTCCAAGGCTCTGTTCTCTCTCACGCCCCGAGTCTTTGGATGCACATGTTATGTTCATAACCTGTCTCTGCCCACTGACAAGCTCGCTCCCCGAGCAACCAAGGTGATGTTTGTTGTCTACTCCCGCACCCAAAAAGGATATGTTTGTTATTCTCCTGCTGACGGTAAACTCATCATTTCTGCTGATGTCACCTTTTGGGAAGATCAACCCTTTCATACCATCTCTCCAGATTCGTTTCTTCCTCCTCCTATAATTCAGCATGTGGTCCCCGTTATGTCTCCTTCCCCCTCTCTACTTCCAACACCTACCCCCCCCCCCCCCCCCGCCAATCCGCCCTACGCCGCCTATCATCCAGGTGTACTCTCGTCGCCCTCCGAGGTCCATGCCCTGCCACAGCCTCCCTCTACTGATGTGCTTTCGCGGCCTGCTGATCCGGTGTCTATCTCCATAGCTCATCCTATGGTGAATTACGTCTCGCTACATCGTCTGTCGCCGACCCTTCACACCCTTGTTACTTCATTGTCCTCTATTTTTTTTCCTACTTCTGTGCAGGAGGCTTTGCAACATCCAGGTTGGCGTGCTGCCATGGATGAAGAAATTCGCCCCTTTGGGCTAATCAGACGTGGGTTCTGGTCCCTCTACCACCTGGCCAGACTACAGTTAGTTGCAAATGGGTCTTTGTCATCAAGCATGCTTCTGATGGGACGGTTGACCGTCTTAAGGCACGACTGGTGGCTCGTGTGTTTACTCAACAACACGGTCTCGACTATGAGGAGACCTTCTATACGGTCGTCAAGCTCAACACGGTTCGTGTCCTTCTCTCTGTCGTTGTGCATCGTCGGTGGCCCTTGCACCAACTCGATATCAAGAATGTGTTTCTCAATGGCGTCCTACAAGAAACCGTCTATATGCAACACCTCTCCCGGTTTTGAGACCACGGGGGAGTCCCGAGTTTGTCATCTTCACAAATCTATCTACGGTCTCAAACAATCCCCTCGGGCATGTTCGATAAGTTCAGTAAAGCTGTTCAGGCAGTTGGTTTTAATCGAGTTGGCAGACTTCTCTCTGTTCACTCGACATAGAACAACAGGCACGATTCTCCTTTTGGTATATGTTGATGACATCCTAATCACATGTGATGACTCAAAAAGGATACTACAGGTCAAACAACATCTTAGCTCCGTTTTCCAAACAAAAGATCTGGGCAACCTTCGATACTTCCTTGGCCTTGAAATCGCAAGACGTCCTGATGGACTTGTCCTATCCCAACGAAAGTACTCTTGCCTTGACCTTCTCTGTAATGCTGGCTACTCCGGGTGTAAACCTGTGGACACACCAATGGATGTCAATCACAAGTTATGTGCCCATGGGTCTGACTCTGATGGTTTGCTTTCAAACCCTGAGTATTATCGACGTCTTGTAGGAAAACTGATATATCTGACAGTTACAAGACCTGACATCTCATTTGTTGTCGGAGTAGTCAGTCGGTATATGCATGCTCCTCGAGACTCTCATTTACAAGCATAAAAGGCAATAAAGGGACGGTTTGGAGGGAGGGATAACATAATTGTTGAGATTAATTGATACAAGTGATACATGAAATATGCATAAATAATATACATAAAAATACAAAAAATACATTGAATGTCTTGTCGCCGCTATGAACATGACTAAGGATTCAGATTGTCCACAGAACAATCACTCAAACGAGCATTGATAAGGGTCGGCTCACCCATGAACTAATGAACACATTAGTTTCTTCTAGCAATTTTGATTCATTAGGAACAAGAACTGAACCGGAATCGAACTAGAACCACATAGAATTTCGGACCGAACCAATAGAGAATAATTTAGTTTTGGTTTTTGTTGAACTAGGATCGGAACTGAAACCGTACACACGATGGTTACAACAAAAAATATGTTGAAAACTGAAACTAGAACTGAAATCGGGCAAATCAAATAAAAGTTTTGATTCTAATTTGAGTACTGTTGTCATGAAGGTTCGGTTCTTGGTTTTAATAGGAACTGGAATCAAACTGGAACCATGATGCTCTATGCACCACAACTTGGGTCAAAAAAATTAAATTTCTAAGAAGTATTTTACAGATGATTAATTGGCAGAAGCAAAATGTGCAAATTGCTCACAAATATTTCAATAGGATTATAGAAAAGTAAACCGCTTAGCATATAACTTACCACTAAGATTTTGAGTTTTCGACAAAGACGAGCATCGGTAGCTTGAATTTGTTTGTCTATGTTTCAATTGACCATGATGGGATGCATAAGGTGCTTCGGGCATACCCTCTTTACCTTTCTTTATGAAGCTATAACAATTTTCTGGCATGCCTTTGTCTCCTTGCTTAAAATCACTGCCACCCTATAAGTTCACAAGTACTTGGATTCAAACAATAGCTAGAAGGAATTTTACGTCTGAGACTAAATTAAGAAGAAATTTTACAATCTGTTAGTTACGATTAAATGTTTACATCTTAATATAGAAATCTGAGCACTAGAAGGAAAAAAGGAGAAAGAAAGGAATTATTAAAATATCAAAGAAAAATAACGCAAGGAATCAATAACAAAGTGCATTAGCATAACCATACTATTTAAAAACTTGAGTTCAAGATAACTGTTGGTTGGGTGTTTAATCTACCTACAATATAGCAATGGACTATTCTAAGGACAAACTTAATATTTTCTAAACAATTGTTAGGCAAAATGAACGGTTCACGAATGGACCATATTGAACTGTTGATTTTATTTATGCTATAATAAAAAATATTACGGTACCATGGTGTAATGGAGAGGACCATCAAGTTAATTTTGATTATTGGGTTAATTTTGAAATTAAACAATTTTAAAATAAAAAATAAATTATTTATTTAAAAAATTTTTAATAAAATATCAAACTATAATAATTAAAAAGATGGTAAATTTGCCTGCTACACTGATAATTTTTATGAAAGAGTAATAAATTTTCAAATGTATGTACGAGTGAAAGTGCACGAGATGTATGTAACATTCGAAGTATAGATTGCCTCACACTTACAAGTGACGTGTGCAATCAAGTACACTATTGTAGTGTCCACATGCACTTTCACTCTCAATATACTATACAAAATAACTTATAAATTAATCCAATCAAGTATTTTCAATGTTGCAATTTTTGCCTCTTTTGTATGCGTTTAGTTGTACATGTTGGCCGGAGTTAAACACATGAGAATAATAATCCTACATCGAAAGGAGAATAAGTATTGCCAACATTGTGTATATTGGTATAAAATTGGGCAATCGTAGATTCAACCTCCTAGCAAGTAGTACCATAGCCCTATGATTTTGAATTATCAAAATATTCATGCGGTGTGTGCCTCCTATAAGTCTTGATTATGACTATTGTCTACATTGGTCAAGAGTGGATGACTCATTAAACTTTATATGGTTGTTTTGCTCATAATGCATGGCACTTGATGGTATCAAAAACAATTCATTTGAGGGAGAGTGATGATAGATATGAAAGGCATTGTTGTGAGGGTGAGATTGTTAAGCTCCGTTTGTTTCGGAATTTTTTTCTCCATTGGCGATGGGGAAAAACCTCGAACGCTGAAAAAAAAACTTGTTTGGTAAACTCTTTTCCTCCATTCTCAACACTCCAAATGCTATTGTAGGCCTTCAACGCCCCCTCTCCTCATATCCCTCACCATTCTCACTACTCCATTCCCACCCCGCTCACATTCCCACAGCTCCATTCTCACCAATCTCATTCTCAATGCTCCAAAATGTCATCGCTTAGTCAAAAGTGCAACACACATCAAAAGTGAAGCTAAGAGGTGAGTTCTTAATATACAAGCAGTGGCACTTAGCTTAGTCAGTTTTGGGTGATAGGTGTCCCTCCACTAGTATATTTGGCTCAATTTAGACCCCTACGATCCACCATCCTAGCAGGTTGAAAACATTCCACAATTTGGCTTTCTAGGAAGACTAGTGGAAATGCAGTATGCCAACCAATACATTCATAAAAGATGGCTACAAAATTATATCAAAATGCACATCAACTTCCTTAAAAATTAGTAATGTATCATAAATATCAGACCAATAATGAAATGTCCATGGAAGATGGTGAGTGACTAATCTCTATTTTATTTTATTATTTCTTCTAAGTAAATGGATAACAAACAATGGGTTTCATAGAATAGACCTTAAACAGTTTGTCAATAAATGAAATCCAATATAAATAAATGACTTTCCAAATTCTATCAACTCATATATTTGGTAGATGAGAGGGAAATCAAAGAGGGTGTTGGTGTATGAAGAGGTACAGCACCATGAATAGCTTAAAATTAGTATTATTATTATGGTTATGGTTATGATTATTTTTTGGTGTGGGAATCAAAAGGAAAAAAGCATCAAGCTAAGATATCAAGTAAATGAGATTCAGAACACATTTCTCACTTTTTTAAACTTTTTGTTTTTCTTGTCAAGTAGTGCCACTTCACTTGCACTATAAAATGCCACAGTAACATTCTGCAATCCATCTCTTATTCCTTCAAGAACCTGAAACTCATTGTAATCAGCAAAATTTGAACAAATAACAATGAAACACGCGAATTAATTTTGAAGTTAGTAAAAAAATTGATCTTCATCGTCCAAATTAATAAAAAAATGTACG
This sequence comes from Platanthera guangdongensis, assembly GCA_039583875.1. Classification (NCBI taxonomy): domain Eukaryota; kingdom Viridiplantae; phylum Streptophyta; class Magnoliopsida; order Asparagales; family Orchidaceae; genus Platanthera; species Platanthera guangdongensis. Next base: position 156,310,552 of record CM077159.1, read on the forward strand.
GGATAACGCCAGAACCTTTTTCCGAGCGTCTCCGTGCTTGCGGAACGATTTCATCCACTCTTTCTTGTTGCATGACGAACTTTCGATCTTACTCAGTTTCCTTTTCTGCAAAAGTTCTTTTGATTATCATAGCTTGACGTAAAGTATAAAAACCCCATTGTTCATAGATGGTGAAGAAGAAACGCTCCCCCGCAGGATGAAGGTGAAGAGCGCGTAATAGAAGAAAATTTAGACCCAATACCATAACCCTATAACTCAGTCTGATAATCCTAACGAAAATGGTACAAGAAAGGAAACAATAGAAAACTACAGAGATAATGGAATATTTGCCTTAGTCGGTGGAGAGGCCTCCGCCGGCATCATCTTATCCGGCAACCAAAAGAATGGATCGCCGGCAACCGAGGAGGAGAAATTTGCACTGCGGTGATCGTGAGCGGATCGCAATTGGAAGAGAGAATCCAATCACGCCCTATGAGCTCTTGCTTCCCATTTTTCTTTCAAAACTTGGAAGGCGAGGACAATGGCGCGCTGGGTATGGTTATTTGGTATATGAACATTGACCAGGTCAATGGCCCGTCTGCTTAGCCTGATATTTCTCGTTGCTTTTTTGCCGAACCGGGTTTTATATGCCTACTAGGGAAGTGGCGGCTGGAGGGGGAGATGGACCGTTTCACCGTCATAAACTGGTAACAAAATGTGTTTCCGTTTACATTTCCTTTTAGGTTTATTTTGGCGCAGCGGTGGTGGCGGGTCCATCCGGCGGTTCCTCCCGCGGCGATTGAACTGGAGGCGGGGAGCTGGGGATCGAAACGGGGCGGTTTGCGGCGTTTTTCAAGGGGCGGCCGGGGGAAACGGAGCAAACGCCGCCGGAGGGCGTTTGTTTACCCGTCGTCCGGCGGCGTTTGCCCCAAACGGCCCGCGAAAACACGTCAAACGAAGCATGAATGAAAAAAATGACTAACAAATGATGTCTTTGTTTAAGGCTTTTTTGGCTCTGCTGTAGCGACTGCAGAAACAGTGGTGAGCAACAGTGGAGGAATAATCAGCTGTTTTGCAGATCGGTGACAGAATCTGTGAAACTGTTTGTATGAACAACTTTTGCAGAGTTGTTTCAAACGAAAAAACTGTTTAATCTGTTTGGCAAAACAGCTGTGCGATGTGCAATTCTTTTTTTTGAAACTAATTTTCTGAATGTTTCATTGTGGCCAAATATATAAATTGTTATTGCTAAAACTTCGCTAGTTTGTGTCTTTTGTATTCCTTTTAAACTGTGTTGTTGTTCTAACAATACTAGCAAATCAAAAAAATAACCTTAGTCATTCGAAACATATTGTGGAACCGTCCATGATGTCCTTCAAATAATTCTCGGAGCCATTTATGTTCAGTTTGAGCTGATGTTATGCAATGCGTTTTATCACAAAACAAATAGACATAATCATTGATTAAACATACACTCTGAAAGACCCCCCTCCCCCTTACCAAGGAGGGCTACCGGATCTTATGCCCAGAACCGCCGTCTTACGGTGGCACTAACTCACGGGTTAGTCGACACCGCAACACGCCGATTCTGACGGCTAGTACGATCATTTAACTTGTATGCCAATATGAGAAGAGAGAAGTAAAACTGTATATAAAGAAGATGTGTCGACACTGAACAAGTTCAACACATGAAAATGTGTCGACACAAAGGAGTTGTGCCGACACTTACAATAATTCAGCAATATTTTGAAGAACAAGGACTTGTGTCGACACACAATATCAGTGTCGACACATGAAGAAGAAGCTGTGTCGAGAAGTGCATTCTACAATACAAGGAGTTGTGTCGACACCTTGAAGGCTAGTGTCGACACTTTGTCAACTTGTGTCGACACTTGGTGTAACGCCCCGGATTTTTTTTGATTACATACGCATGATGGGCGTTACGTTGGCTTTGATTGTTGTTTGAGCATGGTTTTTTTCGCGGGCTTGCGAGTGGCTGTTTTGGTTGTCAAGTTGCACGATTCCCCAGCAAACCGTAGTCCAAATGAGGGACTCGGTGAGGCCTCTTAGGGAATGTCTGCACTTTTTCGCGCCCGGGTAATGTTGCTCAAAAATAAGTTGCTGGTTCAGGAAATAAAAAAAGGGTAAAAAGTGCTTAAGGCAAAACTGGTCTAGGACATCACAGAAACATTTTTCAAAACAGGGAAAAATGGTCGTTTTTGTGCTAGACACGCCCGTGTCACGGGGCGTGAAGTGAATGGTCGTATCCCTCGGCCGTAGGTATAAAAAACTGTATTTGTACGCGGCGGAAATCCTTTGGTTATTTATAATGAGCTCCTATATGCAGCCTATCATGATACTATTATAAGAAATCCTCTTTGTTTACGTTGTTTGAAAATAAGTCTTAGTTGATGAAAACATGTATGCATGATATACATAATAGGTTGTTTTGTTTAGTTTAAAAAATATCTAATGCAACCTATCATAAAGCTTTCCCAAGAGCAAAAAGACTTCATCCAAATGAGTCACATAGCAGTCTATTATTCATACATTACAAGTAAGAAAACCACCAATGGGCGCCAACAAGCTGACACGAACCCATTGGGGTAAATGTATGTCTGTACAACAAAGAGAAACACTACCTCGCTAAAGACGCTCGGCAAGCTTCACAGCAACTCCACTACCAACCTAGCCGCTCAACCGGCTACAACATGCACCTGAGGCATTCAAGAAATAATACCTCAGCAATCATCCAAACTATACAAAAGAGAGCATAAAGGTCATAATGGATCAAGAAGGGGCTTACCGACCCCGTAGCAATGCTTCATACAAGTAAGAAGAGTGCATAAAACAAGTGGAAAACTCATCCAACACATATGCCAACCGCACCAAGTGCGTACAAGTTCATCAAATCTTGCTCAACCCGCAGGAACAAAAGGCAAAACACATGTCTATTCCATCATTCATAGGACAAGAACCTACTAGACAAGTGAAGCATAAGCAGCGGTTAAGTTCAATTTCGCAAGGGTCTTATCGGTGGCGGTGCTAAAGTGGAACGCACCAAACAAAACCAGCCCAAATCGGGGCCAAAGTGGTCTCTCTAACCACAAAAACAAACCCGTGGCCACAGGCTGAAACCACACCACCCCTTGCAAAATTCTCACACAAACGCTCCCGCCATGCTTCACGAATTCGCCTCGCAAAACGCCCCATAACCCAAAGTAACACGCCTCCTTTCATCGTTCTCACGCATGATAACAAGTTGCTAGAAACGTAAAGTAATTAAGCCATGATGAACAAGAACAATCACATGATTAGGCAAGATAAAGGTTACATGAACACGAATCAAATCAAAGGGCTAGATGAACAAGAATCCAATAGCTATATCTAGTACATGAGCAAAAGAAATTAAGAAAATTAGCTACATGAATCAAAGGAAATTTCAGCATAAGGAAATTTAAGAGCACAATAAAGCTAGTGAGGAAGGACCCAAACAAGAAGAACAAGCTCATGAAAGTTGAAAGGGAAAATTAGTTATTTTGTTTGCACAATTAAAATCAAGAAAGAAGATTGGCAAGGGTGAAGAACACCGCTTGCCTGTACCGAGACGATGCCGCGACGGATGCTCCTCTCTTTCCATGCCTTGCTTGCTCCCTTGCTCCCTTGCTTTCTCTTTGAGAATGAAGAAGAAGATGAAGAGAAGGGAAATGAGAAGAAGAAACTTTGTTTTGGCCTTATTTCCTCCAGAACAGAGCTGGATCGTTCGATGCAGAATAAAGGAAACGAACGACACAAAAAAACTAGAAAAACTCGAGTTTCGGGCCGGTCACGCCCTGTGTCACGCCCGTGACACAGGGCGTGTACCATAAGCGGCGCTGAAAGTCGGCAATTCCAAGTTATCCACACGTTTTATGTACCACCGGTACACGGGGGGTACACGCCCGTGACGGGTCGGTCACGCCCGTGACCTAGGGCGTGTAGCCCGTGTCTCGACACCTTGTCGACACAAAGTGGCGACACTCGACACAGCGTGACACGCCCTATGACACGCCCATGACCTAGGGCGTGTCTACTCTCTCGACACTCGACACTCGACACTCGACACGCGACACTCGGCACTCAACACGCTGAACACGCCCTGTGACACGCCCATGGTCACAGGCCGTGTACCCTCGTCTCCCTCTCAGACACCCGACACTCGACACTCGACAAAGCGGGACACGGCCCGTGACACGCCCGTGTCACGGGGCGTGTACCCATTCATCGAGCTCAACTCGACCGCAAGAAAATCGTCGAGTCAAGGAGGTCACGCCCAGGTCACGGCCTGGGTCACGCCCGTAACAGGGGGCGTGTCTAGCACAAAAAAAAAACGACCATTTTTCCCTGTTTTGAAAAATGTTTCTGTGATATCCTAGACCATTTTTGCCTTAAGCACTTTTTACTTAATTTTTTTTATATTCCTTTCCCTGAACCAGCACTTATTTTTGAGCAACATTACCCGGGCACGAAAAAGTGCAGGCATTCCCTAAGAGGCCTCACCGAGTCCCTCATTTGGACTACGGTTTTGCTGGGAATCGTGCAACTTGGCAACCAAAACAGCCACTCGCAAGCCCGCGGGAAAAACCATGCTCAAACGACAATCAAAGCCAACGTAACGCCCATCATGCGTATGTAATCAAAAAAAATCCGGGGCGTTACACTTGGTCTATAAGTGTCGACACTTAAAGACAGACAGTCTCGACACTTTCAGACAGTTACAGATTGTTTCAAGAACTGACTGGATGACTTGACAACTGTCATTCCAGCCGGTCTACTGCACCTGTCAAAGTTTTCAGAAATCAGTTATGAACCGGACCAGCCGGTTACCATGAAGAAGGCCTATAAATAGGCTTATACTGTCTACAGAAAGTTGTTGTTGTTGTTGTTCAAGTGATCATTCACAAGAGAGACACATAGAAGATCTAGCTATCAAGTGAAGATCTAGTATTGGAGAGAGAGAGCTCCATCCAAGAAGACAGCCATTGGAACCAGGCTGAGAAGAAGGGTTTCAGATTATGTTCTGAATCTTAAGTTGTAGAGATCAAGGATCAACTGCAGATGAGATCAATCTTATTGTGTTCTACATTCAAGAAGTTTTGAAGAAAGCCAAGTCAGGTTGATCTCAGCAGAGTTCATTCAAGAACTCATCAAGAAACTCTCAACTCTTCTCTCTTTTCTCTGAGTTGTAGAGTTTTCAATTTGTATTCATATTATCTTGTAGGATCCTTAGGGATCTGAGTTTGTAAGCCTGTAATTATAAAGGCTGAGTGTAGGGCATGCGTGCCTGAGTGTAGAGGAGTTATATCTCTGAGTGTAGGTCTGTTGTGGCTGAGTGTAGGCCTGGTGGCTGAGTGTAGGCTTTGTGAAGAAGCTGAGTTGTACGGCCTTGAGCCTGAGCTGTAGGAACCTGTTTTGAGGTTCTGAGTGTAAGATCTGAGGATCTGAGATAGTGGAGGAGTTTGGCCGAATCTAGTACACTGCTAGATAGGCGAAGGGGGAAAGTGGATGTACCCAAATCTTGGGGAACCACTATAAATTTGTGTGTTCACTGTGTGCTGATTGATTGCTGTAATTGCTGATTAATTGCTGTGTTATAATTCTGTGATAAAACTCTGAATATTCTCTGCCTAAAAAGTTAAAAAGATTTAAGTCACCTATTCACCCCCCCCCCCCCCCCTCTAGTGAGTAGGTACAATATCTTTCAAGTGGTATCAGAGGGAGGTTACTCTAAAAGGGACATAACTGTCTGAGTAATCCTGTTGGTAGATTCAGTCTAAGTCATTTGCAGAATCAAAAAATCAAGAACCATGGGTTCCACTGAGAATCATAAGGAATTGGGATCCATGAAGCTACCCATTTGCAGAAAAGAAATATTTGGCATCTGGAAGGAAAAGGTGAGACTGTTTATGGAAGCCTCAGACCCTAGAATATATATCACAGTGAAAGAAGGGTCATATGTGCCCATGAAGGTTTCAGTCTTAGATGCAAATCAGAGAACCCCTAAGGATTTCTCTGAAATGACAAAGGATGAGATAGTTCTAGCCACAATGGACAAGAGGGCTCAGAACATCATTGTGAGTGTTATAGATGATGCTACCTTTCAGAATTTGATACACTGTAAAACATCTAAGGAGATGTGGATACTCTTATTGTGTACATGGAGGGTTCTGAAGAAGTGAGGCAGTACAAAAAGTCCTTAATAAACCAAGAATATGAAAGTTTTAGGCAAGGTAGATCTGATAGCATAACTGAATGCTATAAGAAGTTCTATAGGATTGTGAATGAGCTAATGTCCTATGACAGAGAGTTCAGTAATTATGAGCTTAATGATAAGTTTCTAAGGTCCCTAACAAAGGATTGGGACACTAAGATCTGTGTCATTAGGGAAATGGCAAAGTTAGCAGATATCCCTCCACCTACACTGTTTGGAAAACTGTTGTCCTATGAGATGCAGTTGATGGTGAGAAAAGAAGAGGAGAAATCTACAAGGAAGTGAACATAAGAAAGGACTGTGGCATTCAAGACAGAAGCCACCAGAAAATATAGAAGTAAGTCTCCTTCACCACCTCCAAAGGCAGCTGAAACTGAGTCAGATGAGTCAGCAAGCAAAAAGTCTGAAAGCAGTGAAAGTGATGAGGACTTTGCTGCCTTCACAAGACATTTTCAGAAGTTCTTAAAGAAGAAACAGTGGAGGACAAAGTCATCTACTTCACAGGGTAAAGATGATTATTATCAGAACAAAAAGTCATCAAAGAAAGACAGGAAAAAGACCAAGTCTAGCAAAGCAACTCTATCAAAAATTGTATGCTATTTCTGTAATAGACAAGGACATGTTATTGCAGACTGTCCAGAGAAAAGAAAGGAGTCTAATGATAAGAAAAAGACTCAATTCAAGGGCAAGAAGGAAAGATCTTTTGTTGCCAAAAAGGATAAGAGTCTGTCAGACATTTCTTCATCAGAAACTGAGTCAGATGCTGAAGCATACATAGGACTGTTTGCTGAGGAAGAAGAAGAAGAGTTCATCCAGATCATAAACTCTATATATGAACAAGAGGACAGTCAGTGCCAAGGACTGATGGCATTGACAGAAAGTGACAAAATCCAGGAGCAGCCTGGACCTACTAAGGTACAAAATTATTCTTTTAGTTCAATTTCATGTGCAAGTTCAGAATCAGATTCATCATCATCAAGTGATGAGAGTGCATCTGAGTCTGAAGAGGATATTCATCAATTGTTAAATGAATATAAAGTTCTGTTGCAAGCTTATAAGAAGAGCAAGTCCCTAGCCAAGAGTCAGGCAAAGGAAATTGCTAATCTCAAAGTTGCTGCAACTGATTTTGAGAAGATGCTTGATCAAAAGCTAAATGAAATAGCCAGACTGAAGCACATAACTGTGATTCAGATGGGGATTATATCATTTAAGAATGATCAAATCAAAAGTCTGGAGGTTAGTCTTTAGAAGGAGAGCGATTTAGTTGCTAGGTTTTATAAACCAAAGTAAGTTCTACCCTTAATTGATGAATTTGTTCATAAAAAAGGGAAAGCTGGACTGGGGTTTACTAAATCAGCTAGGACTGTTCAGTCCAAGTCCAAGGGCAAAGCCCCAGCTCTCAACAAGCCAGCTGTAGATAAAACAGCTAAGAATGTACCTAAGCAAAGGTACAATAAGTTTGAGTGTTGGTGCTGTGGCAAGGTAGACCACTTTGTCATGGACTGTTGGCACAATGCAAGTGCTAGAGTGAGTAGCAAACTGCCTGTTGGAAAACCTACAGGTAGCTTTGTTAGGAAGCAAACTAACCAGTACCAAGGACCCAAGAATTCTTTGGGTTCTAAGGTTCACTAATCTGTTTTGCAGGAGAGTCCAAGTGGTCATGCCCCAATATGGTACTTGGATAGTGGATGTTCCAGACATATGACTGGAACAAGGGGATTGCTAAAGGACTTCACTCCAATCAAAGATGGTCCAAAATTCACCTTTGGTGGTTCTGAAAAAGGGAGCATCAAGATTTTTGCTAACATTTCTAGCTCTCATATTACTATTACTCAAGTGGCTTATGTCAAAGGTTTGAAACATAACCTTATTAGTATAAGTCAATTGAGTGATGTAGGATATGACATCTCATTTGTCAAAAATGATTGTCATATCAAGAGATCAAATGATCAAGAGATCATTTTGACTGGTTATAGGAAAAGAAATGTCTATTGCCTAGACATTATGTGTGAGAACATTGGTTCTCCAGTGTGTTTTGTAACTGATGAGACAGTCTCTCATTGTGTCAAATGGCACAAGAGGCTAGCCCATCTAAATTACAAGACAATTAGCCAACTCTTTAGCAAAGAGTTAGTGAGGAATGGTCCTCAAGTTAAGTGTATTAAAGAGGGAATATACTCAGCTTGTCAAAAGGGCAAGCAGACTAGATCCACCTTTAGTAGCATTGAAAACAAAGATGTTGTGAGGTGTTTATACCTCTTGCATATGGATCTCTTTGGTCCTATGCCAGTTCACAGCCTAGGTAGGAAGGTCTTTACCTTTGTAGTTGTAGATGACTACTCAATGTTTTTCTGGGTGTTCTTTCTTATACAGAAATCTGAAACACCTAGTGTCTTGTATAACTTTGTCAAACAAATTCAGAATAAACTAGACTGTACAGTGGTCAAGATAAGAAGTGACCATGGTACTGAATTTCAGTCTGATAGTATGACAAAACTATGTGAAGAATTTGAGATATTTCAAGAGTTTTCTTCACCAAGAACACCTCAGCAAAATGACAATGCTGAGAGGAAAATAGAACCTTGATTGAGGCTGGTAGGACCCTATTAAGTGACACATCACTACCAGAATATTTCTGGGCTGAGATAGTTAATATTGCATGCCATGTAATTAATAGGGCTACCATTACTAAAAGCCACAACAAGACCCCCTATGAGGTTGTGAAAGGCAGAAAATCAAACCTATCCTACTTCAGGATCTTTGATTGTAAGTACTTTATACTTAACAATGGAAAGTCTTACTTGACTAAGTTTGCTGTCAAGTCCCAAGAGGGGATTTTTATTGGGTACAACAATAATAATAAGGCTTATAGAGTCTACAACTTATCTACTCAAGTTGTAGAAGAGTCTGTACATGTAGTATTTGATGAAACTAGATTTATTAACAATGAGTTGTCTAGTAGTATATGCAGCTCCATAGGTATAACAAAGAAGATGGACAAGCTCACTATATAAGAAGAACCTACTGTAAGACAACAAGTAGAAGATAGTGGCTGCTGTCCAGGGGGAGTACAACATGTACCTAATGAAAAAGAAGTCCAAGGAGTGCAGCAAGATGAAGAAACTGAAGAAGTTCAACCTGAAGCCAGGATGCCTCCAGCTAATAGGCATCTTAGAGATCATCCAGCAGATCAAATCATTGGTGATCTAAGACAAGGGGTACAAACAAGGAGCAGAAATCTGAATGAAGTGCTCTTCTCCAGTTTTCTATCCCAAGTTGAGCCAAAGAAGTTTGAAGAAGCCATCCTAGACCCTCACTGGATTGAGGCAATGTAAGAAGAGCTGAATCAGTTCAAGAGGTGCAAGGTCTGGGTGCTTGTTCCTAAACCAAAAGACCACAACATAATTGGAACCAAGTGGATCTTTAGGAACAAGATGGATGAACATGGAGTCATCATTAAGAACAAAGTAAGATTGGTTGCTAAAGGATATAGACAGGAAGAAGGTATTGACTTTGATCAAATCTTTGCTCTAGTAGCCAGACTGGAAGGCATAAGGATTTTCCTGGCCTATGCAACCTATCAAGGATTTAAAGTTTACCAAATAGATGTAAAGTCAGCCTTTCTGAAGGGTAATCTAAAAGAGGAAGTCTATGTGGAACAGCCATCAGGTTTTGTTGATTCAACTTAACCTAATCATGTCTATAGACTTAGGAAAGCATTGTATGAGTTAAAGCAAGCCCCTAGGGCTTGGTATGAAACTCTGTCTAGTTTTCTCATTGAGAATAAGTTCACAAGGGGGAAAATAGACAAGACTCTATTCCTTAGGGAATACAGAGGCAAAGTAATACTAGTCCAAATATATGTAGATGACATAATATTTGGGTCTACTGAAAGTAGTCTTTGCAAAAAGTTTGCAAAACTAATGCAAGGACAATTTGAGATGAGTAGTATGAGGGAACTTAAGTTCTTCTTGGGTCTCCAAGTTAGACAGACTGAGAATGGTTTATCCATATGCCAGTCTAAGTTCATCCTAGAACTCATAAGGAAGTATGGTATGGATTCATCCAATACCATGAAGACTCCTATGGGGTCAAGTATGTCTCTTAGCAAGGATGATGCAGGGAAACCTGTAGATGAGTCTTTGTATAGAGGGATAGTTGGCTCCCTATTATATTTGACTGCAAGTAGACCAGCTATCATGTATGCTACATGTGTCTGTGCAAGGTATCAAGCATGCCCTAAAGAGTCTCATTTGACAGCAGTCAAAAGGATACTGAGATATCTAAAGGGCACTCCTTATCTAGGCCTTTGGTACCCTAGAAATGGAGATTTTGAACTAACAGATTATTCAGATGCAGACTTTGTAGGATGCAAAGAAGACAGAAAAAGTACAACTGGAACCTGTCAATTCCTAGGTGGAAGACTGATTTCATGGAGTAGCAAGAAGCAAACAAGTGTGGCTATCTCCACTACAGAATCAGAATATGTGGCAGCTGGAAGTTGCTGTGCTCAACTTCTATGGATACAACATCAGCTTGAGGACTATGAAATTCAGGTAAGTAGAACTCCACTATTTTGTGATTCTACTAGTGCTATATCAATTGCAAACAATCCTGTTTTCCATAGTAGAACCAAACATATTGAAATAAAATATCATTTTCTTAGAGAACATGTAGAAAAAGAAGATATTTTACTGGAATATGTTAGAACAGATAATCAACTAGCTGATATGTATACTAAGCCCTTAGAAGAAACTAAGTTTAATAGATTTAAAATTGAACTAGGTATGATAAACTTAGAATAAGTTTATAAAAATGGCTAAGTAAAATGGTGTCGACACACTGAGATATCTGTGTCGACACAGAAAAGTGGTGTCGACACTTCAGGGAAAAGGTGTCGACACATCTAGGATGTTGGTGTCGACACTTCAGAAAATTAGTGTCGACACATGATAAGTAGGTGTCGACACATCCACGGTGGTGTCGACACTTAGAGTTTACTCAGAATTATCTAAGTAAAGTCTCAACTAAATGTCGAGTTGAGTGGTGTCGACACATAAACAAGTGTCGACACATATAATCTGTCGAGATATTATAAGTCAGTGTCGACACTTTTCAACAGTCTCGACACAAATTTAAGTTAGTTATCCCGCCTTTTCATCTTCAAACCTAGAAAGGTATAAATAGGCTTTCGTCATTGTCTGTCGACACGCTCACAAAAGTTTCGAGTCCAAACTTGTGTGTCGACACGTCTCTTCTCTCCAGACAAATTTCTCAAAACCCTAATGGCGTCAAAGCTCGAAGAAAACGTCAATGAAGGTTATGAACTGGTGCGGCACGTGTTTGCTGACGCAGAATCTGAGATCAAGAATGTGATAACCCTAGTCGCCAACTCAGGGTTAGAATTTCTCGTTTCAGAGCCCACAAAGATCTAGAAGAAAGAAGTTCTGGAATTCCTAAATAGAGCTATTGTTGATGAATCCGGACTCAAAATCAAATCTAGGGTTCATGGTGAAAAGGTGAAGGTATCACCTAAAAGTTTGAGAAAGGTCCTAAACCTCCCAAGGACAAAGGAAGAAGGTGAAGTTACTGTTTCAAAGACCAGAGAAGCTTTAACATGGTCTGGACTGGATGCAAAGATGAAAATTGGATCTGTATTCAATAGGAAGGGGATGAACATCCAGGGGAAATTTTTTTCTGAAATTGTTGGCAAGGTAATTTTAAGTAAGCCTGGAGGGCATGATAGTGTATCAGCCCATATGTTCAACATTATGACAAGGATAATCTTCACATTGAAAACAGATTGGTCTGTTATTGTCTTTGATAAGATTAAAGAAAGTCTGAAAAAACCCAATTTGGGTAGGATCTTAAGTCTATACATGCCTGGTAGTATACCAGAAGTTATGAGTCAAGCTGCTGGCAGTAAAATCAATCATATGAGGAAAATGGACATGAGGATCTTCTCCAGATGGGATAGGGTTTTATCCAAGGAAATGCCCACACCAGAGAAAATTACTCCCCAAAAGAAGAAGAAGAAGACTGCCCTAGTGGCTCAGGTTTCATCCAGCAGCTCTGGTAGTGAAGAGCAAGTTGTCTTTACACCTGATGAGGATGTAGAAAGAAATGCTGAGAAGTCTCCAGCTCCCCAAGATGCTGTAGTGAGGCAGGGGGAGTTACCTCAAGCTAGCCCCACACACCTGGATTCAGTCTAGGGGGAGCCTCTAGTAGTAGAAGAGCCAACTCCACTGGAAAGTGAACAAGCTACAACCATTATTCTTAAGGTAATCACTGAGATTAATGCATTAGATTTTCCTATAGAGGATACTGATTTGTCTGATTCCTTAAATAATGTTAATCAGCAACCATAGATTGATAGTCTACCCCCAGATGTTGTCATGGAGGACACATCTGTTACAGCTCATGTTGAATCTGATCAAGTTGTTGATGAGCCAAGAGAATCTCCATCTCTTCCTCAACAAGAATTTACAATGGAAGATCTATTTCTTAATCTGGATCAAGAAGACCTTGAGAAGGAAAGTAATGCACCAGTTGAGGAGGAGCAAGTGCAAATTCTGGAAGAACCTGCAAGGCAAGATCCTGAGAAGCCCAAAGAAGTTGAGGAGCTCCCTAAGGAGAGGGTAGACATAGCCAGCACCTCAGCATCTGAAGATGAGGAGGCTGCAAGGGCAAAGAAAAGAAAATTCTAAGTATTTAAAAAAGAAGTCAAAATTACAAAAAGGCCTTGCAAACCATTGCTCCACAACCTATATCTCAACCACACCATCTGTAGATTATAGTTCTCTCATGGTTGCTATGCAAATAAAACTTGATGAGCACAGGAAAGCCATAGAAACAATATGTGGATGAGGGGCATAAATCTTTACAGTTTGATCTAGCATAGGATATTAAGTCTATTAGATTTGAGATGAATCTAAATAAGAAAGAGATGACTGACTGCTTCCACAAGGGAGGGAATGCAGTAGTCTACTTAGCTACTCATCAAGAGAAAATAAAGGCACAAGTAGATGACATTGCACTGAAGTAAGGTTATGTTCTAGAGAACCAACTCAGAATGAATGACAATTTAACTGCCTCCCACAATGCCATAGTAACAGAGATGAAGAATATAGCTGCAGGACAAACTATTTCTACTGCCACTGCTAAATCAGAGTTTGATAAAGCTTTGAAAGAAGGTATCACTGCTTTTACTACTGCTATTGAAAATTCTCAGAAATTGATAACTGAAAAACTCCAAAGGTTGAAACCTTTCTTTAAAGATGGAGTCAACTTTTTGGATAACCAAGTCAGATTTCAAAAAGATGATGTAAGAGATCACATAGAAAGAGAAGTCATAAAGGGGGAGAGGGTGTTAGTCAAAGCTAGCTCTGATCATGATAAGTGGATTTCTAATTCTATCAGAACTACTCTTAGTTATACTCCTTTATGTGATGATGACAATGTTGTAGAATCTGGGATACATCCTGCATATCTAGGAGGGGAGCAACCAGAAGTGGCTCAAGTAATCTACCCTCCTCCAGATTTTGATATGGTTCAAGCTGATATACAATCAATGTATAGCCCACCTGGGGGACAACAAAATGTCATCATAGAGAAGGTGGTTCAGCCAGTATCTGAGGCTATGCAAGAAGCTCTGCAGAAAGAAGAAGAAGCCAGACTGTCTAAGAAGAGGTTCAGGGAGCAAGCTGAACAAAGACCTGACTTTGAGCAGTGGAGCCCCACTTCTAGGAACATTATCTTAACTGCATGGAAAGCTGCAAAAGATAATATACAAGACAAAAGCAAGTGGTTTTCTGAGTTGGAATGGAGAAAGCATGAGACAAGGCAAGAAGTCATAGTCCAATATAGAAGAAAGGCCAAGATGGGAAAGCTACCTCCTACTGCTCAGGATCCTAGCAAGTACTTTCCCAAGCCATATCATTATTTTGAAAGACAAAAGATTAAGGCTGAAGAGCTAAAGAAGAAGGAGCTGAAAGGGAAAAAGCCTGCTGATACTGAAGTTGCTGAAGCCCCTGTACAAGCCAAGATAAAGTCTGGGAAGGGCATAGTAATTAAGGAGGCAGAGCAGAAATAGAATTGCATTATCTTAAGTTTACTATGTAATCTCTTGTATTAAAACATTTTGTAAACTTTTGTATAATGAATATGACAAAGTTGATTAGAACAATGTGCTGTGTGATATATTTATTTCATAATTGTTCTGAGATGTTGTCTGTGTATACATGTCTTGTTTAATACATGTCTTGTTTCATACATGTTTTGTTTGATACAGGTTTATGTTTGTCCTGTTGTATAATCCTGCTGTACATCATGCTATGATTTTATTCTGTATGGTGTATATCATTGACTAAGAGTTATGACTTCTCCAAATAGGGGGAGATTGTTGGGTTTATTGGTTTTAATGTACCTGATTTGAAAAAGCCTCACCCTACTCAATGATATATATCAAAATGTATTTGATGTATTTTTGAGTTTACGTGTGTAGGTTAAGTATTTGCAGGAAAGATGAAAAAGTTTCTAAGTCCATGTGTCGACACCCAGGAGGAAAGTGTCGACACTTAAGAAGACTTGTGTCGACACCCAAACAAGCAATGTCGACACTTGGAGTGATTGTGTCGACACCAGGGATACTGAGTCGACACCAGGCAGAAAGTATCGACACAAGGAGCTGTGTCGACACTCAATGAAGAAAAGTCCAGTGAAGCAATGTCGACACTTAGCAGTTGTGTCGACACCCAGTGAAACTGTGTCTACATCAGAAAGTGTCGACACTTGGAAGTTGTGTCGACACTCAGCAAAAGTCAGCAGAGTCTAAGTATAAGTGTCGACACCCAGAGCAATGTGTCGACACACAGTAAAAGAGTCAACACTTGAAGAAAGTGTCGACACAAGAAAGAATGTGTCGACACTCAGCTGAAGACTCAACACTTGAAGAAAGTGTCGACACAAGGAGCTGTGTCGACACTTAGCAAAAATCAGCAAAATTCTAAGTACAAGTGTCGACACTAAGGGAAAGTGTCGACACTCAGCTAGAGTCTCAACAGAAGAAGAATGTGTCGACACAAGGATCAGTGTCGACACTCAGCAAGTATCAACACAGAAGGCATGTGTCGACACCAAGAAGATGTGTCGACACTGAACAAGTTCAACACATGAAATGTGTCGACACAAAGGAGTTGTGCCGACACTTACAATAATTCAGCAATATTCTAAAGAACAAGGACTTGTGTCGACACACAATATCAGTGTCGACACATTAAGAAGAAGCTGTGTCGAGAAGTGCATTATACAACACAAGGAGTTGTGTCGACACCTTGAAGGCTAGTGTCGACACTTTGTCAACTTGTGTCGACACTTGGTCTATAAGTGTCGACACTTAAAGACAGACAGTCTCGACACTTTCAGATAGTTAAAGATTGTTTCAAGAACTGACTGGATGACTTGACAGCTGCCATTCCAGCCGGTCTACTGCACCTGTCAGAGTTATCAGAAATCAGTTATGAACCAGACCAGCCGGTTACCATGAAGAAGGCCTATAAATAGGCTTATATTGTCTACAGAAAGTTGTTGTTGTTGTTCAAGTGATCATTCACAAGAGAGACACATAAGAAGATCTAGCTATCAAGTGAAGATCTAAGTAGTTGGAGAGAGAGAGAGAGCTCCATCCAAGAAGACAGCCGTTGGAACCAGGCTGAGAAGAAGGGTTCAGATTTTGTTCTGAATCTTAAGTTGCAGAGATCAAGGATCAACTGCAGAGGAGATCAATCTTATTGTGTTCTACATTCAAGAAGCTTTGAAGAAAGTCAAGTCAGGTTGATCTCAGCAGAGTTCATTCAAGAACTCATCAAGAAACTCTCAACTCTTCTCTCTTTTCTCTGAGTTGTAGAGTTTACAATTTTGTATTCATATTATCTTGTAGGATCCTTAGGGATCTGAGTTTGTAAGCCTGTAATTATAAAGGCTGAGTGTAGGGCTTGTGTGCCTGAGTGTAGGAGAGTTGTATCTCTGAGTGTATGCCTATTGTGGCTGAGTGTAGGCCTTGGTGGCTGAGTGTAGGCTTTGTGAAGAAGCTGAGTTGTAGGGCCTTGGGCATGAGCTGTAGGAACCTATTTTGGGGTTCTGAGTGTAAGATCTGAGGATCTGAGATAGTGGAGGAGTTTGGCCGAATCTAGTACACTGCTAGATAGGCGAAGGGGGAAAGTGGATGTACCCAAATCTTGGGGAACCACTATAAATTATGTGTTCACTGTGTGCTGGATTGATTGCTGTAATTGCTGATTAATTGCTGTGTTATAATTCTGTGATAAAACTCTGAATTCTGCCTAAAAAGTTAAAAAGATTTAAGTCACCTATTCACCCCCCTATAGGTGAGTAGGTACAATATCTTTCACTATCTTTGAAGATGTAGTTTTACTTGACTTGGGCTTTCTCCTATCATTCTTTGATGACTTCTGTGAAGTGGATGGCTTAGACCTGCACTGTTTCTTCTTTAGGAACTTCTGAAAATGTCTTGTGAAAGCTGCAAAGTCGTCATCACTCTCACTGCTTTCAGAATTCTTACTGTCTGACTCATCAGTCTCAGTCTCAACAACTTTTAGAGGTGGTGATGAAGACTTACTTTTATATTTCCTAGTGGCTTCTGTCTTGAAGGCCACAACTCTTTGTTTGTGCTCAATTCTTGTAGTCTTCTCCTCCTCCTTCCTTACCATCAATTGCATCTCATAGGATAACAGTTTGCCAAACAATGTTGGAGGAGGAATGTCTGCTAATTTGACCATTTCCCTTATGACACAAATCTTGGTATCTCAGTCTTTGGTTAGAGATCTCAAGAACTTATCATTCAGCTCATAGTTGCTGAATTCTCTTCCATAAGACATCAACTCATTGGCAATCCTATAGAATTTCTTGTAACATTCTATTATACTATCAGATCTTCCTTGTCTGAAGCTCTCATACTCCTGATTTAATAAAGACTTTATGTCCTGTCTAACTTCTTTAGAGCCATCAATGTACACTATCAGTGTGTCCCACATTTCCTTTGATGTTTTACAGTGAATCAAATTCTGGAATGTGGCCACAATAATATTCTGAGCCCTCTTGTCCATAGTGGCCAGAATAATTTCATTCTTGGTCATTTCAGAATAGTCTTTTGGAGTTCTCTGATTTGCATCTAACACAGATACCTTCATTGGCACATATGACCCTTCTTTGACTGTGATATAAATTCTAGGGTCAGAAGCTTCCATAAATAGTCTAATCATTTCCTTCCAGATGCCAAAAATCTCCTTTCTACAGATTGGCAACTTCATGGATCCTAGTTCTTTGTGATTCTCTGTTGAACCCATTTTCTTGATTTTATTGATTATGCTAAGTCTGCCCTTGATTATACTGAATCTGCCAACATGATCTTTTACTCAGACAGTTATGTCTTTTTTTTTGAGTAACCTCACTCTGATACCACTTGAAAGAAATTATACCTAATCACCTAGTGTGGGGGGGGGTGAATAGGTGACTTTAATCTTTTAAAACTTTTAGGCAGAATCACAGAATTATAACAATTCTTCACAGCAATACATCACAACAATCACAGAATCAAGCACACACAGAGTACACACAGTTTTATAGTGGTTCCCCAAGATCTGGGTACATCCACTTTCCCCCTTCGCCTATCTAGTAGTGTACTAGATTCGGCCAAACTCCTCCACTATTCCTCAGATCCACAGATCTTACACTCAGAACCCCAAACAGGTTCCTACAGCTCAGGCTCAAAGCCCCACCACTCAGTCTTCACCAAGACCTACACTCAGCCTTCAACAAGGCCTACACTCAGAGAAATGGATCTCCTACACTCAGGCACACAGGCCCTACCACTCAGCCTTTATAATTTCAGGCTTACAACTCAGATCCCTAAGGATCCTACAATAAATTAAAATTACAATGAATATACCCTCAACTCAGAATAAGAGAGAAGAGTTAACAGGTTTCTTGATGAGTTCTTGGAAGAACTTTGCTGAGATCAACCTCCCTTGGCTTCCTTCAAAGCTTCTTGAATGTAGAACACAGTAAGGTTGATACTCTATGCAGCTGATCTTCAATCACTTCTAACTTAAGAATCAGAACTCAATCTGAAACTTTTCTTCATAGCCTGGTTCAACAGCTGTCTTCTTGGAAGGAGCTCTCTCTCTCCAACTTCTTAGATCTTCACTTGAAGGTCTTCTTCTAGTTGTAATGTTCTTCACTTTGTTGATTTTCAACTCTCTTCAATCATCTCTTTATGTTGAAGTAATAGGCCTTTATATAGGCCTTCTTCATGGTGACCGGCTGGTCCGGTTCCTAACAACTTTCTGACATCTCTGACAGTTGCAGTAGACCGGCTGGAATGGAAGCTGTCAAGTCATCCAGTCACTTCTTGAATTTTCTGTAACTGTCTGAAAGTGTCGAGACAGTCAGTCTTTAAGTGTCGACACAGATAGACTAAGTGTCGACACAAGTAGACTAAGTGTCGACACTAGCCTTCATGGTGTCGACATAACTCCTTGTGTTATAGAATCTGCTTCTCGACACTGCTTCTTCAACATGTGTCGACACTGATCCTGTGTGTCGACACAAGTCCTTCTTTGAAACTTAGTTGATTTCTGGTAAGTGTCGACACAACTCCTTTGTGTCGACACATCTTCTTGTGTTGATACTTGCTAAGTGTCGACACATCTTCTTGGTGTCGACACATGTCTTCTGTGTTGATACTTTTGCTGAGTGTCGACACAGCTCCTTGTGTCGACACATGTCTTCTTGTGTTGAGACTTTGGCTGAGTGTCGACACATCTCCTTTTTGTCGACACTTGTACTTAGAATTTGTTGAAATTTGTTGAGTGTCGACACAGCCTCCTAGTGTCGACACTTTCTTCATGTGTTGAGACTTTTGCTGAGTGTCAACACATTCTCCATTATGTCGACACTTGTACTTAAACTCTGTTGAAGTTTGATGAGTGTCGACACAGCCTCCTAGTGTCGACACTTTCTGATGTCGACAAAGTTCCTCTGGGTGTCGACACTGCTTCTAAATGTCAACACAGCTTCCCTTGACATTTCTTCATTGAGTGTCGACACAACCTGTATGTGTCGACACTTTCCTTCTGGTGTCGACTCTGCATTCCTGGTGTCGACACAATTA
Source organism: Platanthera guangdongensis (assembly GCA_039583875.1). Taxonomy (NCBI): domain Eukaryota; kingdom Viridiplantae; phylum Streptophyta; class Magnoliopsida; order Asparagales; family Orchidaceae; genus Platanthera; species Platanthera guangdongensis. Next base: position 156,329,970 of record CM077159.1, read on the forward strand.
CTCCAAGTGTCGACACTGCTTCTCTAGGTGTCGACACAAGTATTCGTAAGTGTCAACACTTTTCTTCTAGGTGTCGACACATGGACTTAGAAACTTTTCAGCTTTCCCTGCAAATACTTAACCTGCACAAGGTAACTCAAAATACATCAAATACATTTTGATGTATATCATTGAGTAGCGTGAGGCTTCTTCAAATCAGATACATTTATTCCAATATACCCAACAGTAAATAGGCAGATATGGATGAAAAGGTGTTGGGTATTGTATCCACGATTACCTAGATTTGAGGAAGCCCCCTGTCAAGCTAAGATGAATTCACAATGTATTTGACGAAACATTTTAAGTTGTACTTGCAGTACCTCCACGCTAGGTGCACACCAATGTCAGGGTGCAGTAGGTCAATATACACGGGTCTGCACGACGTAATCCCTCGTTGAGCAGATCAGTGTGTTGGCCTACGTGTACTCTCTCTATTGGAGTGCACTTATTTTCAAGCACAGGGCCGCTCATATGCAAGAGAAGACAAGGAGCATGGAGGGTCAAGGAGCAGCTCCTAGGTGGAAGACGAAAAATCGCCCAAGGCAAATTCGACGAGAATCACCAAGTGATTCTCGCCGAATCGGCGAGAATCACTTGGTGATTCTCGCCGAATCGACGAGAATCATCAGTGATTCTCGCCGACTTCTTCTGGCCATCTCAAAATGGTGCCAAGCAAGATTCGGCGAGAATCACTTGTAATTCTCGCCGAACCAGTGGTCATGCAGCCCATGAATACCAAGTCCAATTCGTTGAGAATCGAAAAGTGATTCGACGAGAATCACAAACGATTCTCGACGAATCGTCGAGAATCACTTGGTGATTCTCGCCGATTCGTCGAGAATCGTCTGCGATTCTCGCCGATTTTTACTTGGCGTTTTCTCAGAATGCTGCTGGACCGGATTCTGCTTCTGGACTTATTTGAACCGGATTTTGGGGATTTCTTTTGTGGGTCCCACAAACGGTCATATTTGAGAATACTACAGTATAAATACGTGAGTATTTTTGAACAGTAGAGTACGGATAGAGAAAAAAAAAAGAAAAACGAGCGGCTACGTAACCCTAAATCCGCGAACTCGCTCCGCTCCGCCGCCGCCGCCGCCGCTCGCGTCAAGTGGTCGCCGCTGCTGATCGTTCCTCTTCCGATCTCCGGTGACAGAAGCTTAGCAAGTCTTGTGTCTCACGCGTCTATCCGGAGATCTCTTGTCTCTCGATTCGTTGACCGGGAAAAATTCCCCCGTCCGAATCGATCGAGACGACTGATCCTAGAGTGACCGTTGGTAGACCTAGCTTGCTTCGCTACGAAGTTTAGATCTCCAAGTTCTGCAGCCACTCTTCATCATAGCCGCTGATCCCGAAGCTAGTCGCCGCTCGTGTGCCGCCGCCGGTTCCGGGAGATCTTCTCCAAGAGAGGCCAAGGTCGTAGACTCTTCATCGACTTCAAGAACACGTCGTCGAACAAAGAGGAACACCGAAGTCTCCAAGAGAAGTTTGTATCACGTGTACATTCTACTTTTATTTTATTGTAAAGGAACTTTTGTTCCGCGGTGTAAGGGTTGGATGCAACCCGAGTTGTGGGAGTGTTGACTCTCACGTGTGGAAGGGCTCCTTCCGTTAGTGAAGGGATTGGATTTCAATCCCGTTGGAGAAGTGACCGAGTCGTCCCTTGTTGGGGAGATAGGTCGAAGGGGGAAAGTGGATGTACCCAAGTCGGGGAACCACTATAAATTTGCTGTGTATTCTGTGTTCTGTGTTTGTTGCTTTTATTGTGCAGGTACATCTGTGAATTCCGCAAAAGAACCACACGTCACCTATTCCCCCCCCCCATAGGTGCACATAGCCGACACTAGGTGGACTTTCAAGTGGTATCAGAGGCAGGTTCCTCAACAAAAAGGCTAACACCTTGAGGTGAATCCTGCCACCAGTGTCAGAAGCATGGATCTGGATTATGACGTATTGCCACTCAAACTCCCTGCTTGCACAAAGGATTATTATCCTATCTGGAGGATGAGAGTGTTATTTCACCTGGATGCCATCGATCCACGAGCATCCCTCATCCTAGAAGAGGGTCCATTCATCCCTATGAAGACCACCGACTCGGGGACACAAGTGCCCATGTGCATTCCTGAGATGACAGAGATGGAACTCTCATTTTTCCAACTGGACCAGAGGATTCGACAAATTATTATGGATGTCTGGTCTGGAGCCTCTCGCTCCAGGTTGGAAAAATGTAAAACGGCTAAATCTCTATGGATGATGATCTCAGAGCTGATGGGGGGGTCAGAGGAAGCTGAAATTTGCTGCCAATCTGAGGATGAAGCATATGTGGGGTAATCACTTCTGAAGATGATTGCAAGGATCCTTCGGATTGCATCAGAGCTCCAGTATCCTTGTCAGAGACTGAAGAAGATAGTGAGGAAAGCAGCTCCGACGAGGAAGAACCATTGATCACTGATTCTAATGACAATAACCCAGATGAGCAGGTATCATCTTCATCCTGTCCCTCATCTTTTGACTTCTCTGAAGACAGAAACTGCTCTCCTCCAGAAAATACTGATTCCCTGAAGAGAGCCCTTCCGGAAAGCAATCTACTTGCTAAGGAGCAAGCTCGAGAGATTGCTCAACTGAAGATCTTGTTGGTTCTCCAATTGGCGTCCAACAAGGTCAAGGACTCTAAGATCTCAGCTCTAGAGAATAGTCTAGAAAATGAGAAACGTATAGTATCCAACTTCTCCAAAGTTGATGCTATAAAGAGAAAACAAGAAACCGGGTGGATCTCCCGGATTATCCAGGGATGGAGAAATGGGGAAACGGTGTTCCGACCTCCCACTCCAAGCGGGAAGGCAACTCATCATGCCTTCAGGTATGACCACAGGAATAATCGTGGTCACTGTAAGGGTGAGTTGTCCCCATGTGGAAATGTCCATAGTGCAAGAGGCATCATGGCCACCCTTGAAGAAATACCTAAGGCTCAGTCTGAGCCCTTTGTATTCACGGCCACTGCCACAACAAAGTGTGGATCTGCAGGTCCTGGTTCACAGAAGAATTCTCTCCATTCAAGGACACAGGATAGGGAGAATAGAAATCATGATGTCAGGCGTCATGGAGTCTCAGCAAGGAAGATGCCTGAAAGAATGGCACCACCTTCTCGGCCTCATAACGCTCACATCATGCATTCATTCCACCCCTCATCATGCCTCGATGGAAGAGGAATCTGTGCAACAAGAACATGCCCTATCCCCTTGAGACCTAGGACCGTGACTACATCAGTCACTAGATCAGGTCAAAAACGGCGATACAACATTCACTCTTGTTGGTGCTGCGGCAAAGTGGGACACTTTGCCATCGACTGTTGGCACAACCTCTCTGTGCCCACAGCAAGGGCTTCTCCACATTATAGGGACAGAGGCAGTCTTCCAAACAGGTTTTCTCAAGGAAGGCAGTTGCGTGTTCATGCTAATAGAAACCTAGGGCCCAATATGATTTGGGTTCCTAAGGTAAAGTAATTCTGTTTTGTAGGGTAGTCTAGATCCCCGTGAATACTTGGGAACTAGACAGTACGTGGCTCAAGGCTAACTTGGAACAAGCGTCTACAATAACAGACGCGCCACCTGCTGAGCATAATCACTGTAAGCAACTGATATGTTCTACCTGTGGGACTAAGACGATGACTCTCCTTATCCCAGGTACCTTTGATCAGTTCAAGGACTTGTGTCATGATGCATCCTCATTCAAATTAAATATATATATATATATATTTTTTATCCTTGTGTATAAGCATACTCATGCTTCTCATATATGTGTGCACCTTTAAGGAGAAATTATCACGCGACATGCAAACCATTACACATCGATAAAAGGATAACAAAGATATGTCATTGCGAATTTTGACACATCACAGTTGACACCAAGAAGGGTCTGACGAGGTCTCGTTCTAATCCTAATAAAGTGTCGTTATAACAAACATGTATGTATTAATCCTGTATCCACATGACATTCGAGGACATGTCGTTGTAAATTTCGACAACATACAATTGACATTTAGAAGACTTTGCAAAAACCTCAGTAAAATTCAACTAGATTGACTTTAGAATATACTTGCATTTATCATTCCTTTTTAGTGACTTGACATCGGAAAATCTAAAATGGTGCAATGCTTCCCAAAGTAGTCAAGAAAAACATCAATATATATACTCCGAATCTCGCCGAATCATTTTATATCTCGCCGAATTAGACAAACGGTATTAGAACCCCAATTAGACGAATCTCGCTGAATCCCGTCGAAGAAACTCGCGACCGCTCGGCTTCCCCCGAATCCCGACGATTCCTATAAATCCCGCCGAAAGAACTCCGCCTGTTCACCTTCCTCTCGACTCGCGCAGGAAACCTCTGGACGCCCCCGCCTTCCTCGCGCAAGTGCTCTTCCGTGAACTCGCCGACTCCCGCAGCCCTCCGAAGTTCTCGTCGACCCAGTCGAATCGCTTCTGTGCGTGATCTTCTTCTCCCGAAGCTCACCAACTCCCGAAGCTCCCGTGAATCCCGTCGAAGTTCTCGTCGACCCAGTCGAATCGCTTCGTGCGTGATCTTCTTCTTCCGAAGCTCACCAACTCTCTTCCACCGAAGCCCTTAGGTAACCTCCTCCTCACTGGCTCCAAGGCCGAACCCATGTGATGCCTTCTTTTTGAATATACACTAATGCTTGGCGTCGGGCTTCCGTTTAGATCCTCAATGGCCCCAAGGACGACTGCAGGCTTGATTTCTGGTTGCGAACTGGTTCGCACTGGTTTCTCTCATGCCTCGGACGAGTTCCGGAACATCGTTCTCATGCTGGAAGAAGCCGGACTAACCTTCGTATTGGAGCATCCTTGCAAAGTCTTAGACAAAGAAGTGCTGGAATTCTTTTCTACAGCAAGGCTTCGAAACAGAGACTCCATCATCAAGAGTAAGGTGGCGGGGACTAAAGTAAAGATGTCTGCCAGTAAGCTAACACGCTACCTGCAGCTCTCAAGTGCGGAGCAGGAAGACTATTTGAAGGACGAGGACAAAGCCAGAACCCTCCTGTTCTGCGGTCTACCCAGAGGCACTCGGTCCGTAAAACGAAAAGAGATGAATGAAGAAGGGAAGCTCCTATCCGACATCATAGGAAAAGTACTCATCTGTAAGCCAGGTTCCCATGATCATATCTCCGGAGATATGTTCAAAATTCTCATAGCCGTGGTCTGCAGAAAGCGGTTCAACTGGGGAGAGTTGATGTTTCAAAAGATCAAGGATACTCTGGGCACTCCAAGCTTCGGCCGCATTATCAGTCTTTATCTTAACCAGATCAACGGAGACAGATTCGACATGAGCAAAGGAGTTCCTCTACATTACTTGAAAAAGATGGATGCGACTGTGTTTGACCGATGGGAGCGGCGCATCGGGCAGCCGGCTGTAGAAGAGCAAGAGGAAGTTTCTCCAGCATCCTCCCCCCGTGAAATTCCTGATACTGTGACTGCAGGAATCGAGGGGGAGACTCTACCCACTCATCTGGATATCATATCTGAAATCGCCCAGGTGGCAAGGGATGCGGTGGCAGCAGTTCATGAAGAAAGTGAACCTGGGTTGGAGGATGAGGAGGTCCTAAACAGAAACACCCACGAAACTGAAGCTGAGGCACTGGTCACTGCTGCTCAAGAAGTGGAAGAAGATGCTGAGGTGGATGAGTTCTTGGATGAGGACGGAGAGGACGAGGTAAGTGAGGGCCATGAAGTGGTTGAATCTCCAGATACTGATGAACCTCCTACTGATAAGTCTGCACCAGTGGAGGGGGAGGTAAATGAGGCCACCAACATTCCTCCCATAGAGGCTGTGATTGTATCCAGCTCTACTGATGCTTCTGCTGCCGAGCCAGAGCAAGGCCAAGAAGTGCCTCCGGGTATTCCACTACGAGATGACCTAGCCATTCACACTGTCCATATAATTCAGGGCATCGTGAATGAGCTTAAAACCTCTTTTGATAAAGCTCAGACAACAATGCTGCATGAGATTAAGACTTCTGAAGATCTCATGCTGAAGAATATGGTGGCAATCAACCATAAGCTGGATTTGCTGGAGAAGAAGTTCGACGACAAGTATACTGCGGCCGGCGAAGCTATCACACTGTTAATGGCCGGCTTGAAAAAGTCTACTGATACTCTGGCTGTTGTCAATCAGAACGCACACGTTGTGGCCAATAATATTCAGAAATTTGATGGCAACATGGTCACGTTGAATGCAAATCAGCAAGCCCTAGTCACTGAATTCAGCAAGACAACTAAGCACATTGATGACTCCTTGCACTCATATGCCAATTGCATAGCTGAAGAAGCCAAAAAGGGGAGAAGGAGTATATCGCTAAGATGGCCGAGCTCCAGAACAGCATGGATGCAAACTTTGCCCAATCAAGCAAATACGTCTATGAGAGTTGCTGGTGGATGCTACAACAGGCACTGGGCACGTTAGGCGTAGTCCTACCTGACCAACCTGCCGGTGTTCAGGTTCCTGAGACTTCTAAGGCTGCTGAAGAAGTACATATTGCTGAGGATGTAAGTACCAGTGCTGCTGATGTTTTCACTGATGAAGCTGACGCTAGGGCCATCTCCAAATCTAAGCTGAGAAGTATGTTTGACCAGGAGGCTTTAGCTAAAGCAAGGGGAAAGAGGAAAGTTCAGGAAGGGACATCAAAAGAGACACCAACTCAAAAGAGGATCAGACTAAGTGAGGAGGAGGTAAGAAACGAAAGGTGGAGCCCAGTCTCAAGGAGCATCATCCTAGACACCTTCCTGCTGCAAGAAAGAGGAGAGATAAATCGAAATGAAGTTTATAGCCAATATGAATGGGAGACGCACAAAGCATTCGAGGCGAAACGCAACATTTTCTTCAGAAACAACAAGGATCCTGACAAAGTTGCTCCTCCTAGATACTACCCAAAGCCCAAGGAATACATGGAAAGGCAGAGCAAAAAGTACTTGGCGCAAACTCTTAAGGGTGACGGAGCTAAGGACAAATAGTCATTATATTATAGCTGGTCACGGTGTATTAAGAACATTTAACAATTATTACTGTCGTGTGAACAACACTGACTTTCATGTGAATATATTTCTCTTGGTATATATATATTTATTCTTGAATGTGTGAATGACTCAAGTCCTGTTCTGATTGCATTTATTACCTTGTGTTGCATAATTAATTTTTACATGCTATAATTATTATTTGATAGATGTTATTCATCTTAGCTAGTAGGGTTTTGGCTTCGTCAAATAGGGGGAGATTGTTGGGTATTGTATCCACGATTACCTAGATTTGAGGAAGCCCCCTGTCAAGCTAAGATGAATTCACAATGTATTTGACGAAACATTTTAAGTTGTACTTGCAGTACCTCCACGCTAGGTGCACACCAATGTCAGGGTGCAGTAGGTCAATATACACGGGTCTGCACGACGTAATCCCTCGTTGAGCAGATCAGTGTGTTGGCCTACGTGTACTCTCTCTATTGGAGTGCACTTATTTTCAAGCACAGGGCCGCTCATATGCAAGAGAAGACAAGGAGCATGGAGGGTCAAGGAGCAGCTCCTAGGTGGAAGACGAAAAATCGCCCAAGGCAAATTCGACGAGAATCACCAAGTGATTCTCGCCGAATCGGCGAGAATCACTTGGTGATTCTCGCCGAATCGACGAGAATCATCAGCGATTCTCGCCGACTTCTTCTGGCCATCCCAAAATGGTGCCAAGCAAGATTCGGCGAGAATCACTTGTAATTCTCGCCGAACCAGTGGTCATGCAGCCCATGAATACCAAGTCCAATTCGTTGAGAATCGAAAAGTGATTCGACGAGAATCACAAACGATTCTCGACGAATCGTCGAGAATCACTTGGTGATTCTCGCCGATTCGTCGAGAATCGTCTGCGATTCTCGCCGATTTTTACTTGGCGTTTTCTCAGAATGCTGCTGGACCGGATTCTGCTTCTGGACTTATTTGAACCGGATTTTGGGGATTTCTTTTGTGGGTCCCACAAACGGTCATATTTGAGAATACTACAGTATAAATACGTGAGTATTTTTGAACAGTAGAGTACGGATAAGAGAAAAAAAAAAAAGAAAAACGAGCGGCTACGTAACCCTAAATCCGCGAACTCGCTCCGCTCCGCCGCCGCCGCTCGCGTCAAGTGGTCGCCGCTGCTGATCGTTCCTCTTCCCGATCTCCGGTGACAGAAGCTTAGCAAGGCTTGTGTCTCACGCGTCTATCCGGAGATCTCTTGTCTCTCGATTCGTTGACCGGGAAAAATTCCCCCGTCCGAATCGATCGAGACGACTGATCCTAGAGTGACCGTTGGTAGACCTAGCTTGCTTCGCTACGAAGTTTAGATCTCCAAGTTCTGCAGCCACTCTTCATCGTAGCCGCTGATCCCGAAGCTAGTCGCCGCTCGTGTGCCGCCGCCGGTTCCGGGAGATCTTCTCCAAGAGAGGCCAAGGTCGTAGACTCTTCATCGACTTCAAGAACACGTCGTCGAACAAAGAGGAACACCGAAGTCTCCAAGAGAAGTTTGTATCACGTGTACATTCTACTTTTATTTTATTGTAAAGGAACTTTTGTTCCGCGGTGTAAGGGTTGGATGCAACCCGAGTTGTGGGAGTGTTGACTCTCACGTGTGGAAGGGCTCCTTCCGTTAGTGAAGGGATTGGATTTCAATCCCGTTGGAGAAGTGACCGAGTCGTCCCTTGTTGGGGAGATAGGTCGAAGGGGGAAAGTGGATGTACCCAAGTCGGGGAACCACTATAAATTTGCTGTGTATTCTGTGTTCTGTGTTTGTTGCTTTTATTGTGCAGGTACATCTGTGAATTCCGCAAAAGAACCACACGTCACCTATTCCCCCCCCATAGGTGCACATAGCCGACACTAGGTGGACTTTCAAGTGGTATCAGAGGCAGGTTCCTCAACAAAAAGGCTAACACCTTGAGGTGAATCCTGCCACCAGTGTCAGAAGCATGGATCTGGATTATGACGTATTGCCACTCAAACTCCCTGCTTGCACAAAGGATTATTATCCTATCTGGAGGATGAGAGTGTTATTTCACCTGGATGCCATCGATCCACGAGCATCCCTCATCCTAGAAGAGGGTCCATTCATCCCTATGAAGACCACCGACTCGGGGACACAAGTGCCCATGTGCATTCCTGAGATGACAGAGATGGAACTCTCATTTTTCCAACTGGACCAGAGGATTCGACAAATTATTATGGATGTCTGGTCTGGAGCCTCTCGCTCCAGGTTGGAAAAATGTAAAACGGCTAAATCTCTATGGATGATGATCTCAGAGCTGATGGGGGGGTCAGAGGAAGCTGAAATTTGCTGCCAATCTGAGGATGAAGCATATGTGGGGGTAATCACTTCTGAAGATGATTGCAAGGATCCTTCGGATTGCATTAGAGCTCCAGTATCCTTGTCAGAGACTGAAGAAGATAGTGAGGAAAGCAGCTCCGACGAGGAAGAACCATTGATCACTGATTCTAATGACAATAACCCAGATGAGCAGGTATCATCTTCATCCTGTCCCTCATCTTTTGACTTCTCTGAAGACAGAAACTGCTCTCCTCCAGAAAATACTGATTCCCTGAAGAGAGCCCTTCCGGAAAGCAATCTACTTGCTAAGGAGCAAGCTCGAGAGATTGCTCAACTGAAGATCTTGTTGGTTCTCCAATTGGCGTCCAACAAGGTCAAGGACTCTAAGATCTCAGCTCTAGAGAATAGTCTAGAAAATGAGAAACGTATAGTATCCAACTTCTCCAAAGTTGATGCTATAAAGAGAAAACAAGAAACCGGGTGGATCTCCCGGATTATCCAGGGATGGAGAAATGGGGAAACGGTGTTCCGACCTCCCACTCCAAGCGGGAAGGCAACTCATCATGCCTTCAGGTATGACCACAGGAATAATCGTGGTCACTGTAAGGGTGAGTTGTCCCCATGTGGAAATGTCCATAGTGCAAGAGGCATCATGGCCACCCTTGAAGAAATACCTAAGGCTCAGTCTGAGCCCTTTGTATTCACGGCCACTGCCACAACAAAGTGTGGATCTGCAGGTCCTGGTTCACAGAAGAATTCTCTCCATTCAAGGACACGGGATAGGGAGAATAGAAATCATGATGTCAGGCGTCATGGAGTCTCAGCAAGGAAGATGCCTGAAAGAATGGCACCACCTTCTCGGCCTCATAACGCTCACATCATGCATTCATTCCACCCCTCATCATGCCTCGATGGAAGAGGAATCTGTGCAACAAGAACATGCCCTATCCCCTTGAGACCTAGGACCGTGACTACATCACTCACTAGATCAGGTCAAAAACGGCGATACAACATTCACTCTTGTTGGTGCTGCGGCAAAGTGGGACACTTTGCCATCGACTGTTGGCACAACCTCTCTGTGCCCACAGCAAGGGCTTCTCCACATTATAGGGACAGAGGCAGTCTTCCAAACAGGTTTTCTCAAGGAAGGCAGTTGCGTGTTCATGCTAATAGAAACCTAGGGCCCAATATGATTTGGGTTCCTAAGGTAAAGTAATTCTGTTTTGTAGGGTAGTCTAGATCCCCGTGAATACTTGGGAACTAGACAGTACGTGGCTCAAGGCTAACTTGGAACAAGCGTCTACAATAACAGACGCGCCACCTGCTGAGCATAATCACTGTAAGCAACTGATATGTTCTACCTGTGGGACTAAGACGATGACTCTCCTTATCCCAGGTACCTTGATCAGTTCAAGGACTTGTGTCATGATGCATCCTCATTCAAATTAAATATATATATATATATATATTTTGTATCCTTGTGTATAAGCATACTCATGCTTCTCATATATGTGTGCACCTTTAAGGAGAAATTATCACGCGACATGCAAACCATTACACATCGATAAAAGGATAACAAAGATATGTCATTGCGAATTTTGACACATCACAGTTGACACCAAGAAGGGTCTGACGAGGTCTCGTTCTAATCCTAATAAAGTGTCGTTATAACAAACATGTATGTATTAATCCTGTATCCACATGACATTCGAGGACATGTCGTTGTAAATTTCGACAACATACAATTGACATTTAGAAGACTTTGCAAAAACCTCAGTAAAATTCAACTAGATTGACTTTAGAATATACTTGCATTTATCATTCCTTTTTAGTGACTTGACATCGGAAAATCTAAAATGGTGCAATGCTTCCCAAAGTAGTCAAGAAAAACATCAATATATATACTCCGAATCTCGCCGAATCATTTTATATCTCGCCGAATTAGACAAACGGTATTAGAACCCCAATTAGACGAATCTCGCTGAATCCCGTCGAAGAAACTCGCGACCGCTCGGCTTCCCCCGAATCCCGACGATTCCTATAAATCCCGCCGAAAGAACTCCGCCTGTTCACCTTCCTCTCGACTCGCGCAGGAAACCTCTGGACGCCCCCGCCTTCCTCGCGCAAGTGCTCTTCCGTGAACTCGCCGACTCCCGCAGCCCTCCGAAGTTCTCGTCGACCCAGTCGAATCGCTTCTGTGTGTGATCTTCTTCTCCCGAAGCTCACCAACTCCCGAAGCTCCCGTGAATCCCGTCGAAGTTCTCGTCGACCCAGTCGAATCGCTTCTGTGCGTGATCTTCTTCTTCCCGAAGCTCACCAACTCTCTTCCACCGAAGCCCTTAGGTAACCTCCTCCTCACTGGCTCCAAGGCCGAACCCATGTGATGCCTTCTTTTTGAATATACACTAATGCTTGGCGTCGGGCTTCCGTTTAGATCCTCAATGGCCCCAAGGACGACTGCAGGCTTGATTTCTGGTTGCGAACTGGTTCGCACTGGTTTCTCTCATGCCTCGGACGAGTTCCGGAACATCGTTCTCATGCTGGAAGAAGCCGGACTAACCTTCGTATTGGAGCATCCTTGCAAAGTCTTAGACAAAGAAGTGCTGGAATTCTTTTCTACAACAAGGCTTCGAAACAGAGACTCCATCATCAAGAGTAAGGTGGCGGGGACTAAAGTAAAGATGTCTGCCAGTAAGCTAACACGCTACCTGCAGCTCTCAAGTGCGGAGCAGGAAGACTATTTGAAGGACGAGGACAAAGCCAGAACCCTCCTGTTCTGCGGTCTACCCAGAGGCACTCGGTCCGTAAAACGAAAAGAGATGAATGAAGAAGGGAAGCTCCTATCCGACATCATAGGAAAAGTACTCATCTGTAAGCCAGGTTCCCATGATCATATCTCCGGAGATATGTTCAAAATTCTCATAGCCGTGGTCTGCAGAAAGCGGTTCAACTGGGGAGAGTTGATGTTTCAAAAGATCAAGGATACTCTGGGCACTCCAAGCTTCGGCCGCATTATCAGTCTTTATCTTAACCAGATCAACGGAGACAGATTCGACATGAGCAAAGGAGTTCCTCTACATTACTTGAAAAAGATGGATGCGACTGTGTTTGACCGATGGGAGCGGCGCATCGGGCAGCCGGCTGTAGAAGAGCAAGAGGAAGTTTCTCCAGCATCCTCCCCCCGTGAAATTCCTGATACTGTGACTGCAGGAATCGAGGGGGAGACTCTACCCACTCATCTGGATATCATATCTGAAATCGCCCAGGTGGCAAGGGATGCGGTGGCAGCAGTTCATGAAGAAAGTGAACCTGGGTTGGAGGATGAGGAGGTCCTAAACAGAAACACCCACGAAACTGAAGCTGAGGCACTGGTCACTGCTGCTCAAGAAGTGGAAGAAGATGCTGAGGTGGATGAGTTCTTGGATGAGGACGGAGAGGACGAGGTAAGTGAGGGCCATGAAGTGGTTGAATCTCCAGATACTGATGAACCTCCTACTGATAAGTCTGCACCAGTGGAGGGGGAGGTAAATGAGGCCACCAACATTCCTCCCATAGAGGCTGTGATTGTATCCAGCTCTACTGATGCTTCTGCTGCCGAGCCAGAGCAAGGCCAAGAAGTGCCTCCGGGTATTCCACTACGAGATGACCTAGCCATTCACACTGTCCATATAATTCAGGGCATCGTGAATGAGCTTAAAACCTCTTTTGATAAAGCTCAGACAACAATGCTGCATGAGATTAAGACTTCTGAAGATCTCATGCTGAAGAATATGGTGGCAATCAACCATAAGCTGGATTTGCTGGAGAAGAAGTTCGACGACAAGTATACTGCGGCCGGCGAAGCTATCACACTGTTAATGGCCGGCTTGAAAAAGTCTACTGATACTCTGGCTGTTGTCAATCAGAACGCACACGTTGTGGCCAATAATATTCAGAAATTTGATGGCAACATGGTCACGTTGAATGCAAATCAGCAAGCCCTAGTCACTGAATTCAGCAAGACAACTAAGCACATTGATGACTCCTTGCACTCATATGCCAATTGCATAGCTGAAGAAGCCAAAAAGGGGAGAAGGAGTATATCGCTAAGATGGCCGAGCTCCAGAACAGCATGGATGCAAACTTTGCCCAATCAAGCAAATACGTCTATGAGAGTTGCTGGTGGATGCTACAACAGGCACTGGGCACGTTAGGCGTAGTCCTACCTGACCAACCTGCCGGTGTTCAGGTTCCTGAGACTTCTAAGGCTGCTGAAGAAGTACATATTGCTGAGGATGTAAGTACCAGTGCTGCTGATGTTTTCACTGATGAAGCTGACGCTAGGGCCATCTCCAAATCTAAGCTGAGAAGTATGTTTGACCAGGAGGCTTTAGCTAAAGCAAGGGGAAAGAGGAAAGTTCAGGAAGGGACATCAAAAGAGACACCAACTCAAAAGAGGATCAGACTAAGTGAGGAGGAGGTAAGAAACGAAAGGTGGAGCCCAGTCTCAAGGAGCATCATCCTAGACACCTTCCTGCTGCAAGAAAGAGGAGAGATAAATCGAAATGAAGTTTATAGCCAATATGAATGGGAGACGCACAAAGCATTCGAGGCGAAACGCAACATTTTCTTCAGAAACAACAAGGATCCTGACAAAGTTGCTCCTCCTAGATACTACCCAAAGCCCAAGGAATACATGGAAAGGCAGAGCAAAAAGTACTTGGCGCAAACTCTTAAGGGTGACGGAGCTAAGGACAAATAGTCATTATATTATAGCTGGTCACGGTGTATTAAGAACATTTAACAATTATTACTGTCGTGTGAACAACACTGACTTTCATGTGAATATATTTCTCTTGGTATATATATATTTATTCTTGAATGTGTGAATGACTCAAGTCCTGTTCTGATTGCATTTATTACCTTGTGTTGCATAATTAATTTTTACATGCTATAATTATTATTTGATAGATGATATTCATCTTAGCTAGTAGGGTTTTGGCTTCGTCAAATAGGGGGAGATTGTTGGGTATTGTATCCACGATTACCTAGATTTGAGGAAGCCCCCTGTCAAGCTAAGATGAATTCACAATGTATTTGACGAAACATTTTAAGTTGTACTTGCAGTACCTCCACGCTAGGTGCACACCAATGTCAGGGTGCAGTAGGTCAATATACACGGGTCTGCACGACGTAATCCCTCGTTGAGCAGATCAGTGTGTTGGCCTACGTGTACTCTCTCTATTGGAGTGCACTTATTTTCAAGCACAGGGCCGCTCATATGCAAGAGAAGACAAGGAGCATGGAGGGTCAAGGAGCAGCTCCTAGGTGGAAGATGAAAAATCGCCCAAGGCAAATTCGACGAGAATCACCAAGTGATTCTCGCCGAATCGGCGAGAATCACTTGGTGATTCTCGCCGAATCGACGAGAATCATCAGCGATTCTCGCCGACTTCTTCTGGCCATCTCAAAATGGTGCCAAGCAAGATTCGGCGAGAATCACTTGTAATTCTCGCCGAACCAGTGGTCATGCAGCCCATGAATACCAAGTCCAATTCGTTGAGAATCGAAAAGTGATTCGACGAGAATCACAAACGATTCTCGACGAATCGTCGAGAATCACTTGGTGATTCTCGCCGATTCGTCGAGAATCGTCTGCGATTCTCGCCGATTTTTACTTGGCGTTTTCTCAGAATGCTGCTGGACCGGATTCTGCTTCTGGACTTATTTGAACCGGATTTTGGGGATTTCTTTTGTGGGTCCCACAAACGGTCATATTTGAGAATACTACAGTATAAATACGTGAGTATTTTTGAACAGTAGAGTACGGATAAGAGAAAAAAAAAAGAAAAACGAGCGGCTACGTAACCCTAAATCCGCGAACTCGCTCCGCTCCGCCGCCGCCGCTCGCGTCAAGTGGTCGCCGCTGCTGATCGTTCCTCTTCCCGATCTCCGGTGACAGAAGCTTAGCAAGGCTTGTGTCTCACGCGTCTATCCGGAGATCTCTTGTCTCTCGATTCGTTGACCGGGAAAAATTCCCCCGTCCGAATCGATCGAGACGACTGATCCTAGAGTGACCGTTGGTAGACCTAGCTTGCTTCGCTACGAAGTTTAGATCTCCAAGTTCTGCAGCCACTCTTCATCGTAGCCGCTGATCCCGAAGCTAGTCGCCGCTCGTGTGCCGCCGCCGGTTCCGGGAGATCTTCTCCAAGAGAGGCCAAGGTCGTAGACTCTTCATCGACTTCAAGAACACGTCGTCGAACAAAGAGGAACACCGAAGTCTCCAAGAGAAGTTTGTATCACGTGTACATTCTACTTTTATTTTATTGTAAAGGAACTTTTGTTCCGCGGTGTAAGGGTTGGATGCAACCCGAGTTGTGGGAGTGTTGACTCTCACGTGTGGAAGGGCTCCTTCCGTTAGTGAAGGGATTGGATTTCAATCCCGTTGGAGAAGTGACCGAGTCGTCCCTTGTTGGGGAGATAGGTCGAAGGGGGAAAGTGGATGTACCCAAGTCGGGGAACCACTATAAATTTGCTGTGTATTCTGTGTTCTGTGTTTGTTGCTTTTATTGTGCAGGTACATCTGTGAATTCCGCAAAAGAACCACACGTCACCTATTCCCCCCCCCCATAGGTGCACATAGCCGACACTAGGTGGACTTTCAAAAGGCAATAGGTACAAAAGCAAGAACTCACCTCCTTCTCTCTAGGAGATGCGGGAGGAGGAGAGGGGCGGGTTTCCAGGGCAGCGCGAGATGGCTCCACGGCCGAGGAGGGAGGGCCGCCTGTCTTTACCTTCTTCTGGCGAGGCGAAGAGGACGGTAACGTGGGTGGGGCACGAAGCAGAGCCTTGGTCAGAGCGACCACGTTGGCCTTATTCTGCTTGCGCACCATCGCAAGGCGCTCGCGGAAACGCTGGCTGTGAGACATGATTGCAGTAGAGCCAAGGAAGGACGAAGTGTGAAAGAGGGGATCTTCTATATGGAGTAGGAATCCTATATTTATACGCTCCGGTAGAGGGCCTCACCAAAGATTCTCTCATAAATATGCCCATAAATATGCTTTAATGACACGAGCCTCGGTTGGACTTTCTTTCCGAGCTTAAAATAACCTCGAAAAGAGCGGGGATTGTGTACAACCTCGGGCTCGTAGGAACAGTTCGGGCTCGAAGAGAGGGGAAGGTAAGGCAAGATGGACCCTTTGACAGAAGCCTACTCACTGGCGAGTGGGTCCCAGGAAAAGGGCTATTCGTCGGGTTAAGGCTGGCTCGCTAGGCGAGAGGGCCCCAACGGTTCGGGCGAGAAGGGCCCAGCGGCTCAGGCGAGAGCCTTTCCAGGCGAGACGGACCCAAAGAGAGGGCCCAACAGCTCAGGCGAGAGCCTCTCTAGGCGAGATGAGCCCCCTAGGTAGGAGCTCTCGCCCACGAGACGGTGCTCTCGCCGAGCGCCGGTTCAGTTGGAAGGCGGTTCACCTTTTTAACCCTAGGTGATTTTACGCTTTTGCCCTTGGTTGTCTGCATATAACCTTTCAGAACAGCGGAGTTTGACTGTTGACAGACCGAACCAAGGGTATTTTGATAATTTCAGGTCAGTTCAGTTTGGTTATTGGCAGTTCAAACTCAGAGGCCTATAAATAGATCCATAGGGGTTCTTCAGAAGCACTTTTTTTTCCCGGGACTTTAAAAGAGTTTTCTGTGCTTTCTGAGGAGCTCCAAGTCCAGCTTTTGGCTTTGCAGGGGAAGCTCTCAGAGATCTTTCGGGTAAGCGGTGAGACCTCCCTGCTGAGGCTTTGGGTCGGTTTCTAGTCCTTCACAACCAGTCGGAGGTCAGAGCTTGCGACAAGTAGGTGTTGGCTACGCCTCTGATTTCGAACTTTCATTGAGGTCAAATTTTGGCTTCAATAATTATAATAATGTTGAAGCCAAAATTGGCTTCTGTAGAGTTCGGGGTCCCAAAAGAGGGGTGACCACACACCTACTACCCTCAAGCGAACGATCTAGGCACAAGATTAGGAACATAAGGGACAGACCCAAGGTCTCAGCGTGGAGGACCCACCGCATACCCGGAAGACTAACAAACTCTTCCCCTCCCAAGCCAAAGACTGAGCTAAAACACCTTCGGAGGGCGCTCTCGGCCGACCGGAACATCTAAGGAGGGTCTCGAGACCAACTCCCTCCTATCCAGATGTGTCTCCTTGGGTCTACACAAAATGCTCCTCACCCGCCCTACTGATGGCGCAAACTCGCCGAGCAATGCCACGACACGCTGCCCAAACTGGGCCAATAACAACGTAATTCCGCTACTCTGACTGGCTGTCAACAGACCATGAGGGGCTTCCCGGCAACTATACCTCAGGGCCCCCACGGGGCGAGTGGTTCACGAGAACAACGCCCGCCTAAAACAAAGAAGAAAGCTACACATCCACTGAGCATCACAGATATTAAAAGAATATTACAGGAATATGAATTCCATACTTCGGCACGCAGGCCGGCAATATAAACAAAAAAGGCCTTCGAGGGCCGGCACAAGCTTGGGCTTAAGCCCGCTACTCCCCGCCTGGTACTGCAACACCTGTACGCCAACGTCTCGACAAGCGGCGGTCAGCTAAACGCCAGTTGGTCAACATAAGCTGGCCGAACATATTGCGCATACCCCTTTTTCAGGGCTATGGTGCGCATTTCCTGCAAATGGAAAATATACAACTTCCTCGGAGTCTTCTCCGGGAACCCCAGAACATCACCAATCCGGCTCACACGTCCGGATGGGCTTCACACAGCATGCCTAAACCCGTACTCACGCTTTCGGGTGCTAACACAGTTAATTGCAGGGATGTACACGTCAACCCGTCGGAGAGCTCCCTTCCTCCACCCGTTGGTGGAGAAGGGCTTCCATGCAAATATGGAAAATGAGGGCTTCACCTGCCCAAGTAGAAATTTCATTACCATTGACGTGTGTTTTGACGGCGGTGCCGGGAGAGGAGCCCCTAGCCGATCTTGCTCCAGGCGGCTGCGGCGGTGAAGGACATCCCGATCCCTCCATTTCTTCTCCCCATTGCTATGTTGTACAGTGCTTCACATGCATCATCCCGAACTCTGCTCTCTTCATCTTTGTGAGTATCCTCTTTAAATGAATTTAAATAATGTTGCAGCAGCCTTCTGTCCCCTGGTTGCTTTGCCAACACAGTGCCTTGGGCACAAACACCTGCCCAACCATATATGAAGGTCACAAACGGCGAACCCTTGGAAGCAGAGTCGCGAGCCTTCACAATATCGCCAGAGAGATACAAATCCCGACGATCTTTTGTTACCAGATACTTCTTGAATAACAAGAACGTCGTTCCAAGAGAGCCGGTGTAGAGGTCGGGGGTCTTCGGGCAACTCCCGACATGAATCCAGGTTTTGTTCACAACAGTCTCGCTAATGTCAAGAGCGGCTTACAGAAGTTGTGGAGGCTAGACTCGCCGCCGACGACTTCCGTCTTTTCGACGAAATCAGGCATCTCATTTTTGAAGAAGCGACCGGCCATTCCTTCAGTCCCCAGAGCACTCTCTCTCTTCTGCTTTTCCCCCGCCCCATCTCTCCTTCCTCCTTTTTCTTTATCTCTGCTGTCTTCTACCCGAGCCCCCCTCTCACTCCCTTTCTCTCTTTCTTTTTTCATTTTCTTTTTTCCTCTTGCGGTCTTGTCCCCCTCCCCTCTTTTCTGCTTTTTTCCTTTCCAGCTGTACCCCACTCCCTTTTCTTTCTTTGTCCTTTTTCTCCCAACCTGATCTGCCTCCTTCCATAAAATCTCCCTTCTCCTCGTATAAAATATATAATATATATTTATATATATAATAAATATACACAAATATATATGATATAAAACATATCTTTATGTATATATATAGGATATGCATTTATATACATATAAACAGATAAACCAAAATCACTCAAAGCCTATACCCGCAAAATCTCCACACGCACACACGAGTGCCCGCACGTCCTCAAACGGGGCTGCACCAAAACGTCGCTCATAGCATGTCCCGAGCGCATCGCTTGGGGAGGATCCCGCTCGACCGGATACAGGGTTGTACAAATAACATAAAATTTCATTTTTAAATAAAGTGCCCTAATTAATTTTAAATTAATTCAGAGGCGATAAATGTCCCGAAAATTCCAGTAAAATTTTCCAAGGTTTATTATCACCGTATGAGGTAGACTGCCAATATTAAAATTAATCCAAGGACATATGACCTCATGTCCTTCTCATTACTCAAAGGGCAAACTTAGGGTTTGTACTAGGGTTTGTGGACATATCCACCCCAAACCACTCAACTTATCTTGAGGGGGTGTTTTAGGTGACTTCAAGTCAGTGGACAAGGTTTCACCACATTTGGGTGAGAATTAGACACCATAACCATCAAACAACATTTGCCCTAATTTACCCTTAATGGACCAAACTTTGGTCACACCAATACCTACTCAAATCAACCCCAAATGGGTTAAGATTTTTACCAGAGTCTTATCATGACCCTAAGGGTCATCCACCAAAAATTTGGATGATTTTGAGGTCATTAGATCCCTTAATTAATTCATACATATTTAATTAAATTTTTACAAAAACTTTGGGAAAATATTTTCCAAAATTCCCATTTTTGGATATGATGAGTGTGACTGTAATAGTAGCCTATAATCCAAATTCAAAAGCATTTTCCTGGCTGGTTTAGTGGGGGCACTCAAATTAGGCTATGGTCAAGCCTATGTATACGCTGCACCATATTGAGTGTTGTGGTCAGATCACTGACCCAAATGAGTTGAAATCAATTTTAAAATAAACTAGACATCAAGGGCTACTACTTTCATATTAAACATTTTTCCAGAAAAAAGGCCTCTAAGTATTTTTAATAAATCAAATCATTCACAACATATTATGTAACAGAATTATATTAAAATGAAATATTATTAATTCGATCTGCACGAATATTGGCACGGGATGAGTGACATCCGTTCATCTTCCCCGTGAAGCCAACAACCATGATTGGCGGCCCATCTTGGGCAAAATTTGCCCGTGAATTCCCGGCCACCCACGTCCTTTCCCGGCCGGCCACCGCCACCACCACCTTTGTTGAGGTGTTGACTGGCAATTCACGGTGGTTGGCCGGCCGAAGGTTGCCGGAACAGTGAGATGTGATTGGAATTAAAAGCTTGAAAATCAAGCTTTCGGCCTACCCGATTCAGAGCGAATTGGCCCCAAATCAAGTTGTCGATAGATTGAGATCTATCCACTGAAAAATGAGAGGAGGATAGGACCTTTTGGGAGGGCTGGAGTCGGACCTTCTATTTTATTCTACGAGACGGATGAGGGTGTTATCTTCAACGAATAACCCGACATTCAATGCAGGTCGAAGCATATGGTTACCTGGTTGGTTGAATGCTATTAATGAGAATAGTAATTCACTTTTCTTAACAATAGGGCCGGGAGATTTCTTGCTTCATCGTGTTATTGCTCTGGGTTTACATACAACTACATTGATTTTAGTAAAAGGTGCTTTAGATGCGCGCGGTTCCAAGTTCATGCCAGATAAAAAGGATTTCGATTAACTCAGGGGTCGGCCTGGGCTCGGCAATAAAAAAGCCAGGGCCCAGGAGGTCTGGGCCCTGTAGGCTTAATTTGCACCCCTAGACTATTGGCACGAGGGGGATAGAGGGGAGCAGGTTTGAGCGGCACAAGTTAGGGCTTTTGAGGATTAATTAGGATGAGGAGTGCTGAGTTTCAATGAATGGTCTTGATTTGTTTGCTGTCTTTATAGTCTTTATTTGGATGGTAACGATTACATCAATGCCTTACATAATTAATCATTTTTGTTGTCACCATATTTTTTAAATATAAAATAGATAATAATAATATAAAATTACATATATAAGCTCAAACTTTTTTAATCCTAAAAAAGTTTGAGCTGTTTCTCCAACAATACATGTCAGAATTAAGTAAATAATATATGTATTTTGTAGCCAAGAACGAGATCTAAAACTTTCATGTTCAACATTTTTCTAAAATTTGCACGATTTGTCGGATTCTAGGCCGAAACGATGCTGGCTCGAAATGAATATAATAATAATAAATTTTAAAATTCGAGCCACCAATATTTCAGGCTAGATTCCGGTCAAACCGTGCAAATTTTGAAAAAATGTTCAACATTAAAGTTGCAGATCTCATTCTTGACAATAAAATGCATATATTATTTGACTAATTTCGAAATATATTGCTGAAGAACCAACTCAATTTTTTTTAGGATTAAAAATGCTTGAGCTTATATATTATAAACCATAATAATAATCATCATCATATTTTCCGAGTTTATTGAGCGCAGCTAGTTTTCTGAAGTGGTGAGCATTTGTAAAAGACGATTGTTAACCGCAACCCGGTTTTGACTATTCGCACTTCATTATTAACCGCAACCCGAAAATATAATCGCACCCCGATATTTGACTTGCCGCACCCCGATATTTGGTTTCCTGCATTACCTTATTTTGAACAGCTGAATTTCTATTATAAGAAGTAAAAAAATAAAATGCCTATTACTATTACTATTATTATTTTTTGTGTAGACCTTTGCAACCATTTGATTATGAATGATGTTTGTTCTTGGTTATTCCTTTCTTTTTCCAAAAATCAATTTTTATGATTAGTGCTGATTATCCCTTGTGATGTTCTGCAGAGAAAGGACATAAAATGGTTTTGTGGGTTTTTGGGTATGGATCCCTGGTCTGGAACCCTGGTTTTTTTTGATGAGTAGGTTTTAGGCTACATTAAAGGCTACAAGTGCGTTTTTGATCTTTGTAGGAGAGTCCTTATGAAGTAGGGATGCTATTTTTCATTTGTATTGACAACTAATATTAATTTTCAATGACAGCATGCATAGATCACAGAGGTACTTCATAGCATCCCGCCAGAACTTGCACACTGGAGGTGAAGCAAGGAGAAGTTTGCGTAAGAAGATACTAAAACTTTTATCTTGCCTGTTTTCCAAACAACATTGGGTTTTATGAAGTTCTTGTTGATGAAAAGGATATCTTCTCTTGTTTTCTCTTAATTAATTTTTAGTTATTTATTATTGCACACATAAATATAGTTATTATATTAGGGGCCTGTTTGTTGCTCGCCGAGCTCCAGCAGGCATTCTCCATCGTGCTCGATTGTGTGTCGTCCCGCCAAACGGAGCGGCTTCCGCGATTTGATTCCGGAGACCGAGCGGCTTCCACGATCTGATGCCGGAGACGGGAGTGGCTGCCGCGATCGGTTGCTGGAAAGGGGAGCGGCTCGGCAAGTAGGGATACGGGAGGCGGAGTTCGCTAGTTGGGGGAGACGGCTGCTTCCATGAACCGGGAGAGAAGAAGCCGAAGAAATAGGATTGTGATTAAAGTTTTGATAAAAGATTTTTTTAAAACGATTTGGGTGCCGATAGCCAAAAAAATTTGCAATTAACAATCGCCTTGTAAAATCCCTGTATACAGTGTACTCGCGCGTTTGTCCTTACAGGAATCCTCGGCGATGGTGGTCGCCGCGATTCCGGGATGCTCTGGAGCTTCTCGTCTAACTGCACACCCATGGATGCGTGCTTTTTGTTGTTCCGCGTCCTCTTCTTCTTCACCATTCCCTTCGCATCCTCCCCAAGCATCCTCCGAGACATCCCCGGCGCTTCCCGCCCCCGTGCCCTTCTTTCCGAAGCGGGGAAGTACACTGGAGCTCGTATGTGAATCCCTGGCATTCAAAGGAAAGGGTGTTTGCAAGGTCTCGGATACGGGCTTCGTTGTCATGTGCGACAGCGCTCTCCCCGGCGAGCGCTTTCTTGGCCGCGTGTCCCGCAGGAAAGGAAACTACGCCGAGGTCATCATTCTTTTATCCTGCCTTTCTACATCGTTTTGTTTATCTACTCGGCTGCTTGGTTCCCGGATTTGTCCAAAAATTATACTGATTTTAAAGCTGATCAAGTCAAACTTATTCTTAAGGACTTATTAAATCATATTTGGGATGTCTTGAATATTAACTGTTTCACAGATTTTACCATGCTTCATTGTTTCTGGACACTGGATAGTCTTATTTTGTTGTATTTTAAGAAATTATTTGGTATTTGATATGTTATATAAACTCTCTTTATTCTAAAGCTTGAGTTGAAAGAGAAACTTAGGCTGTGATTGTAGAAGAAGTGGTGGGAAGCAGTGGTGTGAAAATTTACTATTTTGCATAGTGGTTGGAAAATTATTGTAACTGTTTGGAAGAATAGAGTTTGCAGTAATTTTTCAAATGAAGAAGCTGTTTAACCTATCTGACATAACAGCTGTGCTGTGCTCCAAAAATTACAGCAAAAGCATAACATTTCAATCAATATGAATTTTTAGTAGCACAAAATATTTAATTTGAGCTACAGTGAAAAATTGAGTTATAAATTGTTTGCCTACCACTCTACCTTTAAATTGAGCACACACATTTGAGTTAGCATTGCAAAAATGAAAACAAGTAATCTATCGTTTGAATTGTAATGTGGAGATGAAGCTCTTGTAGATCGATGGCCCTGTTTGATCTCTGAATCAAGAGAGTTTGTACCAGAAAAGCCAAATCCAAGAAGCTTGGCCTTGGAGATGGGTGTGTTTAACGGACTAACTTTATTCATACTTGTAGCTACATACTACTTGCTGTGCTGATATTGATATCAATAAATGGCGACAATATCCAGTAATGGCGTGCCTCTATATACTCGATGTTTACATGAGAAGATAGACGGGAAGTGTTGGAAGCGAGCGGTGGAGTGCAGGGAGATGAGCACATGCGGTAAATCAGTGTTTTGGCGAGTGATTGGGCTGCCTCCTCCATCCTACATGAGATGATTCGTTAGGTTCCTCAAGTAGCAATCATCAACAATTGTGCTGTCCATGGGTGGGTTGACGGTGCAGGCAGTATCAGTTGGTAGCGTATGAACGAAACGGAGGAAGTTGGGAGATGCAGAGCTCTTCCAGGCCTCAAAGCCATCACCGAGGATTGCAGCTCCACGAAAGAGAACAAAGACGGGAAATCAGCTCCTAGAAATTGCGAAACGAATGACTTTGTGCTGCGCAATCGTGTTTTCGAAACTATGTTTGGAAATTGCTCCTTTTCAGCGATACAATGACGATGGAGTTTCCTACCGTGGAGTCGTTTATTTATGTTTGGCGGAGCGACAACAAAATCAACGACACATCGGTGCGCTTTTGCTCTGCGAAACAGAGCCTCACACCGATATCTATCTATTTATAAAGAAAAATAAGATTTGTAATGCATTAGGTCATCAGTGTAATACGATTAGTTTGATTCTTTTATTTAATATATGCACTATATTAAAAGGGAAAAACATCTTTTGGTGTAACATTCAGATTTCCAATTTTATCCCTCTATTATAGAATTTTAAATTTTTCGATGTATATGCTTTTCGTCAATGTTAAAAACAGAAATTAAAATATATATATATATTATACAAGCAGTCGTGCATGGGGGACCCCGTGCGGGCAACATTCGTCATGGGTGCGCAATTTGTCGAGGGGGCGACATTGGTCGTGGGGGCGACATTGGTCGTGGGCGACGACATTGGTCTGGGGAAGCGACATTGGTCGGGGGCGGCGACAATGGTCAGGGGCGGGGACACTGGTCGGGGGCGGGGACAATGGTCGGGGGAGGGGACACTGGTCGGGGCGGGGACACTGGTCGGGGGCCGGGACACTGGTCGGGGGCGGGGACACTGGTCGGGGGCGGGGACACTGGTCGGGGCGGGGACACTGGTCGGGGGCGGGACACTGGTCGGGGACGGGGGCACTGGTCGGGGGAGGGGACATTGGTTGGGGGAGGAGACATTGGTCAGGGGAGGAGACATTGGTTGGGGGCGACGACATTGGTCAGGGCGGGGAATTGGTCGAGGCGGGGAATTGATCGAGGGCGGCGACATTGGTTGGGGGCAAGGACATTGTTAGGGGGCAGGGACATTGGTTGGGGGCGATGACATTGGTCTGGGCGGGGAATTGGTCGAGGGCGGGGAATTGGTCGAGGGCGGCGACATTGGTCGAGGGCGAGGACGTCATTGTTCGGGGGAGGGGACATTGGTCGGAGGCGGGGACATTGGTCGGGGGCGGGGACATTGGTCGGGGGCGGGGACATTGGTCGGGGCGGGGACATTGGTCGGGGGCGGCGACATTGGTCGGGGGCGGCGACATTGGTTGGGGGCAGGGACATTGGTCGGGGGTGGGGAATTGGTCCCACATGAATTTAAATGTGAGCATGGGTGTGAACAAACACAACATTTAGGAACCGCAAACAGAGCATATCAAATATAAAAAAAAATGATTATAAGAACAAAAGAAATAAAATTGGAGAACAGTAGAGTCGCTTATTAAAAAATATTGTTGCAAATCTTCAACAACCTCTATGCAATTAAGGATTGTGTTCTTTAACCGAACTTAGGTGTTTCCATAAAAAACAAAAGGAATACGCACATGAAATATGTCACCCAATACTTGGAAGTTATATGGTATGAGTCCTCACCTCCTTAACCTGCAATGCATTATGAAGAAATGTGATGAGATTTTAGCTCAAAATAATTTCAAAGTTGGTTTCCTCAATCAAGATGTGAGCATAGATGTTCATTGAGGAGAAAGAAAAACTCAATGATAAAATAAATTCATGCATGAGCATATAACATTTCAAAAACTAAAGTAGAAGAGGAGCAGTACAAAACAATAGTTTGAATATAATCTAAATTTGTAAGAACCTCAAGTCGACCCTGATCATAGCCTTCAGTAAAATGAAGCACTAAACAATTTGTTTAGCATTACAACATTGCATAGGGGGACAGATGGCGAATTTTTGTTCAAACCCGGCTCGGTTATGACGCTTATAACATTGTAAGAACATCAAGTTGTCATTACGTCTCTGTCAAACCCCTTTATCACGCATTGGGGAAGCAGATTAAACTCGACACCGTTTGGCACGGTGGCGGCGGTCATGAACATGGGCATCTAAGGAACTTCATCCACTTTTATGTTCAAACAGATGATGTTTATTAGGCAATCCTTAACAAATGATGGTTTAACCCATGCGTTTACGACCGCCACCACCGTGCCAAACGAAGCCTCAATCAAACTGTGACCTTTCTACAAACATGTTGTTCACCACTTCTCACAGAAATATATCAGAACAATTCATCTAGAATTAGATTGATGCAATGTCCTTCTTAGCCATTAGTCAAAATGATTTAGAAAATGAAAATGTAAAATGATCAAAATTTTCTAGCAATTCCATATCAAAAAGAGACACCAACATCTCTATCCAGCTGATTACTAATCTTTATATAAAGATCATCTGTAAGATCAAAATTGCTGCAAAATTGGAAACTCTCGGTCAAAATTTTAGCAACATGCAACATTGAAAAAAGAAGACACAGAAATTGATAACCCAGATCTGACATTTTCATTGTTTGGAGAGAACAAAAAAATGACAATACCTAAGAGTTTGCAGCTCCTCGAGGGTCCGTGGAAGCTTCAAGAAGCTATAATCCGATGGCGGCGTCGAGAGATAGACTCCCAGAAGCCCGATCCTGAAACTCACCAGCGCTGCCAAACCGGCCGCAACTTCCCACCCTGAGAGCCGAAACTTGGATAACCCTTTCTTCATTGTCGATCCCGATCTCCAGCGATTAGGGTTTTGTAATCAATGGAGTAAGCAGAGAATCCTAAACGGGAAAAAGGTTTGGGGATCGATTGAGAGAGAAGAAGGCGGGGGAGTTGAAGAAGCTAAGGGGGAAGAAAACGATAGGAGTTTGTTTTCCCCTTTTCATGCTTCCCAGCTCCTCCGGTTTGCCGTCTTCCTCTTTTATTACGTCTTCGGCAGAGGTGGTAGTGTTGAGTACATCGACGAGTGTGAGCGGGAGCGGCGTCGGGGAGCAAGGAGGGTGCCATCGTAGAAGGTTGTGGTTTAGGGATGATTGATTTCGCGGCGGAGGAGGAATCGTGTTGCCCTGCGCGCAGAAGTGACGATGAAATCACGGTATCGGGATTTTGAGGGGGAGAACAGTTCACGGAAGGAGGATTTAAAATCTAAATTAAGTCATAAGCAAGCCAAAAGACCAAAATACCCCTCAATTTACACACAAAACCTGACTTTATAAGGCCATTTTGGGATTAAAATGTTACACATGGTGTAACATCTCTCCTTGCTTATAGTGTAAAGATATATATATATATATATATATATATATATATATATATATATATATATATTTTAAAAAACATGTTCTCATATGGGCAGATTTCCGTATCTCAAGGATATGGTCGAAGCCCCATGCAATATGTTTTTTGATGCCCAATTTGAAATGTTTTAAATAGTGCGATTGTATGTGCACTATTTGAAAGGATGGGCAATGCTATTATTTTTAAAATAAAATGTTTGAATAATTTTTTTTTTGACAATTTGTAAGGTCGCATTGCAATATGATTTTTTGTTTTTTCCCACTAACTTCATTTGATGCGCTTAAATATAAAAAAAAAGATGAGTTGGTCTACCCTTTGTCACATAGGATTTTGTGGATGCAAATATGTCACTAGAGGCTGGGACACAGTGTATTCACATTTATTTCCATTTATCACATTTTTGTTAATTTACTTAATTTGTATTTATTTACGACACGGGTTTGTCCGGACAGCACACGTTTGGTTTATGTTTGGACTTTGTATTCATATCCGAGCTCACATCGAGATCAGACATGCTTGATAACAAATTTTAATTTTTGGCATCTTGAAGTATTGGGGCTCCCGCTTATTCTATCACCAACATGCCCTCCCTTTCTCTCTATCCCTCACGTACGGACGTCTTCAACGCTCCTTATACGGCCTCAAACCACTCCCTGCTTTGATTCCTGCATGCGCAGCGAGATGGGTGGAGACAATTGAATCTTCTGAAGAGAGGGAACAAGGAGAAAAGAACGAACTTTAGGGTTTCTCCTTTCTTGCGATTCCACTGGGCCGAACAACTATTAATAATCAACTACATAATTTGATATTGTCATCACCTGGTGAGCATAAGTTAGCTTGCCTCATAACACTCCCCTAAAGCTAACACCATAAACATCCAACATTCCGAGCTTGAGGAAGACAGAGTGACAGACTGAAGAGATTTACCAGATACAACTTTGTTAAGGATGTCAGCAAGTTGATCATCAGATCACACAAACACCATAATAATAGTCTGGTCATGAACTTTGTCCCGCACAAAATGACAATCTATTTCAATATGCTTTGTCCTCATGAAAAACGAGGTTGTTAGCTATATGGATCGCCGCTTGGTTATCACAGTAAAAGTGCATAGCCTCACAGACGTTCGAACTCAGAGTAGTAGGCAGAGACGGACATGGTTCCCTGCTTCAGCTCCAAAACACGGCGAGCGAGCTCATAAATCTACGTCGAACTGTCTGCTTGAGAGTAGGTGTCATGGACCATTTTCTAAATTTTATGAGCAGAACCCAGAAGCATGTAGCTGCGATACACTTGAGAGGACATAGAGTGAAGTAACCACGAGACAACTAATGAATTGTCTGCATCCCATTTTCTCCATAAGGGATCGATACGTGGGGGCTCAACAGTGGTACCATCAATATGTACATATAGCTGGTGGTTTCGAATAGCATGCTGTGCTGCCCTGGACCATTTAAGATAATTTGTGCCATCCAAGGCAACAATAGTGATCTTTAAAGAGCCAGATTGGTCGTGGCTCCGAGGAGGATCTGTAGAGGGACCAGTGAGGGCACCTGTGTGGGAAGACGATGAGATTTCAGATGAATCACCCTTCAATGAACGTTTGAAGGTAACTAGCAAGATGAGGAACTCAAAAGCGGAAGAAACAACATTCTACGAGTGTCCCATAGATCGCGTTGCCAGAGAGGACACAAGAGGATGTGACCAGGATATCTCCGGCAACTCCCATGGAGGACAAAACGGCCGGAGACAAAGGGGCACCCGAAAATTTGGGCGGAAAAGGGCGTTGAAGCTGCGAAGGCCATTGGAGAAGGAAGCCCTAGGCGCGCCAAAAGCCCTAGGCATGCTGGAAGCCTTAGGCTCGCTAGAAGCCCGAGGCACTGGAAACCCGAGGCGCTGGAAGCCCCAGGCTCGGGCGGCGGACGATGCGACTAGGAGCTGCGCCAAAACGAACGTGGAGATCGACGGGTGAGGCGAACGCTGGAATGAATGCGGGAGGAGCACGAAAGCGGGATTGCGGCGGAGGCGGAAGCGGGATCGCGGCTAAGCTCTGATACCAAGCAACATCGAGAGAATTTATTCCGTTGCCCTAATTCGGGCCAAACATACATATTTATGGGATACAATACGCGTGACATATCACATGTAATAAGCAGCGGGAAAATAAAACTTGAAATAAAACACGTATATTCAACTCTATCTTGCCGATGAAACTGTAGTATTGATTTGATAAATTAGTACAAAATTTTGCATCCTGGATTATTTCTGACCTATAGCTTCCCAGATTTCCTGGGTTATAGTGAGACCGTGAAGGATGGGCAGTTCTCACTAATTTCAGTCTTCATGTATTTCCAATACACATCGCCATAAAATTTGAAGTGTGCAGTTTTTGAATCCAGCCCATTCTCATAATATGGGATGGCTTAACAGTCCTCTCCTTTCAAGTAATTGTTTCATAATTCGTGACTATTTTAAATAATTTCTTCCATTCAGCCTAAACGAGGGGTTGATATTCTTAACTACCCTCTTTGATGGATTCTGAGTAGATTCCGTGAGAATTCCAGAAATACCGATTGATTTTCAAATGTCTACATTTCAAAGGTGGAGAAAACATGAAATGAAGGATAGTTTATATTAAAACTGAAGAATGGGTGGCTCTTAAGATACACCAATATTTGATTTATGAATCTTGCAAATCTAGATCAAGAAAGAAAATTTAGGGTTTTAGAGCTCTCTAGATTCAACAGTCGAAGAGAGATGAAAACTAAGGGTTGACTTTCTCTCTATGATTGAAGGTTAAGAGATCCAAACTTGCTGTGATGTCATATACTGATATACATGCTCATGAATTTGCACTATAGAAGGAATGAATTATTGTCTCAATCAATCCCAATAAATTTTCTCAATAAAAGAATTGAATTTCATATTTGGAGATCTAAGAAATGAAAGGGATGAGCTCAATATACATTTTAAATTTGAATATTCCAATAGAACTCCATTTATTCTGATTTCAGATCTCCAACGAATATAATTTAAGATTTTATTAAATTTTTTGCTTCCATATATTTTTCAAGAGTTGAATCAAATTATATATATTAAAATCATATAACTTTCAGAAATTTAACACTCCTAAGATTAACTAAACTGTTTGGATACTGGATTTATCCAAGATTTAAGCAGGGATTAAGGTAAATTCATTCAAATGATTTTTGAGGCATTTAAATATTCAATTTCATAGTCTAGGATTTGACTCAATTTGGTTTTGATCCTGCCAACAACAGGATTTAAGGGATTTGAGCGTGTATTACTTAATGATTTATTAAATCTTCTTGCTTGCTCCAAATAGTTGAGTATTTTGCTCCCATAATAATTAATGAAAGTGTGATAACTTTCAATATTCATTCCATGATTGTTTAGAATCAAATTTACTAAATTTACTAAATCATACATGGTAAACCGACTCACGACCAAGCAGTAATTCATTTATATGAATTGCGATTTTCTTGTCCACTCTGTTGATATAATGAGAGCAGGTGACAAAGTTGAAGACAATTACCCCTCATTTGGACTTTGTTGAAGCTCCGTGTGAATATACTTCCTATTGTGGTGGCTGCAAGACCCAGAATCTGCTCTATGAGGCACAACTGAAGGCCAAGGAGCAGCAAGTTCGAGATTTGATCATTCATGTAGGCAATTTTTCCTCCAGGGATTGCGAAAAAGAATGTACTTTCAAGACAATAGTACCCTGTGACATCCAGTTTCACTACCGAAACAAGGTTCAACTGCTTCATTTCTCTATTAGTGTTTACTTGTATTTTACTCTTTATATATGATTAAGATGTTTGTTTTTTGTTTTTAAGATGGAGTTCTCCTTTGGTGTCCAGAGATGGGTTCCTAGAGATGCACCCAATGGGAACCGGGATTTGACTGAGAATGATTATGCACTAGGATTGCATGCTCCTGGATTTTTTGATAAGGTGCTACATATTAATAAATGTCTGCTACAAAGTGAAGCTGCTAATAAGGTAAAATTTTAAGGCTCCATTTGTTACTTTGTTTTTGCTCCAGTTGCATTTTTAATTCTTCTCACGGGAGAAGTATAATGTTTGGGTAGCCTATATTTGGAGTTCCATTATGGTGGGAAAAGCCAAAGATTTCATTTTGAGCTTTATTTCGTGCAGTAGAGTGGAAGCTTCATTTTTCACCACAGCTCCATTTTTCACCGGGACCTATCCGTACTGCTCTTCCAAACTGAGCCTAGTCACTGGTGTTATGCTGTGAAGAAAAAATGTCTTTTCATACAAAAAAAACTATTGCTTTTTGCTGGTTGCTTTTCCTTCCAATGAAGTTTTAAATTTAGGCTGTCCTAAAATGTATTTTTTCAATGTATATTGTTGGCGATGACCTCATTTTGGTCATTTTTTTCATGTGTGTGGAATTACTTGATTGGATTTTTGGCATTTGTCTATTATTAAGTTGAATTTCATTGAGGTCTTAAATGCACCTAACTGCCTCCAAATTGTTGAACAGGATAATATTTTTGACATTTATTTGCCAATATTTCTGGCTTGATTATTTCAATTGTTAATTTGCTGCTCTTATAGGTACTTGCAATTATTCAAGATTGTTGGTGGGATCAAAATCTTGGTCTTTCTCCATATAATGTTCACACTCACCATGGATTTCTTAAACACTTGATGCTAAGAACAGGAAGGTGAACATTTCTTTGATCTGTTTCTTGGTGCATATAATTGTTGTTAGAAAAGACGATGTAAAGGCCCATGTTTTGGCCCATTTGTGTATTTTCTTCCTATTTGTTTTAGTCCCACATCTTGAATTTGAGATTCTTCTCTCTCTTCTCTCCCTATATATTTGTACTCATACTTGTATTTACATACTGAAGAAGCATATACAAGGTTGACTGGTTTTCCTGCATTACTAGTGTAACATCCCATTTCGTGCTAGGCCCCTCGCACGCGTTTTGAGTTAAGAAAATTGACTCAGGCTCGGGAAGCGTCGAGTGATTCGAGTGAACACGACGCCACTCGACGAATTTAACTTAGAAAATACTCGGGAAACTTTAGGCGTCGAGTTATCTTGACGCCATTTGAAAAGGCGTCGAGTGATCTCGACGAATTTAACTTAGAAATACTCGAGAAATTTTAGGCGTCGAGTGATCTCGACGCCATTCGACGAAACGTCGAGTGAACTCGACGCCACTCAATGTGGCTTTGAGCGGTTTCAACGCCTTTTTACTTAGACGCTGCGGGATGATGTTGGCGTTGAGTGGTCTCAACACCACTCAACGCGGCGTTGAGTGGTCTCAACGCCACTCAACACTTTGACTTAAAAAGTTCTGGACTCAAAGCGGCGTTGAGTGGACTCAACGACACTCAACGCTTTGACTTAGAATTGCTGGAATGCTAACGGCGTTGAGTGGTGTCGACACCACTCAACTATTGCTGGAATGCTAACGACGTTGAGTGGTGTCGACACCACTCAACTCGGAATATCTTAAGTGAAAAGCGTTGAGTGGTGTCGACACCACTCAACGCGGCGTTGAGTGGTGTCGACACCACTCAACGCTTTTGACTTAAGATATTCTGGAGTGCTGAAGGCGTTGAGTGGTGTCAACACACTCAACGCTTTTGGACTTGGAGAATTTTTCACTGAAAAGCTGTGTTGGCCGGTTCAGATATATACGGCTGAACCGGGTTCAGGATAAAACGGTGATAGGACATTTGGAATCTGTTAGAATAACCCATGTATTGGGCCCATCTTTTGGGCCCATTATTGCTCTCTTCTCTTTAGTTTCCTAACTCCCAAGACCCATACTGACGACTGGTTGAGAAACAATATTTTTCGTACCACTGCCCGCATGCAAGGACAGTTCTGTTCCATCATTATAGACAACAGTAGTATGGATAATTTTGTTTCTCAACGCATGGTGGATAAACTGAAATTGAAAACGCAGCCCTTAGGGAAACCCTACAGTCTGTCATGGGTCACTAGTATCACTACCAGTCCTATCACGCACCAGTGCCTCGTAGAGTTTTCCATAGGCAATACGTATTAGAATGCAGTATGGTGTCATGTAGCTACTATCGAGGTATGCCACATCCCGCTAGGATGACCTTGGCAGTACGATAAACACGTAGTTCATGATGGTGTAAAGAACTCTCACTCATTCGAGCGCAATGGTCGCAAGATCGTTCTTCTTCCCCAGAAGAATGACCTTGTTCCCAAAGCCCCAGAGAGGACTTTATCCCCTTCTACCACTGTCTCCGCGATATCCTTCCCCTCCGCCACCATGTTACTGACTGGGTCCCAATTCCAGGACGAGATGAAGGATAGCGAGGTTGTCTATATGTTATCTGGTATCGACACCACTCCCGTTACATTAGACATCCCTAGTACGGTGTGACCTCTCATTGACGAATTCTCTGAAATCATGCCGGAGGAGCTGCCCGATCAGCTACCCCCGATGAGAGACATACAACACTGCATAGACCTTATTCTAGGAGTTAGCTTGCCTCATTTGCCTCACTATCGCATGAGTCCGAAAGAGCATGAGGAGCTACATAGACAGGTGACCGATCTGATCTCAAAGGGTCACGTTAGGGAGAGTATGAGTCCGTGCGCCGTCTCCACGCTTCTAGTTCCTAAGAAAGATGAGACATGTCGTATGTGTGTGGATAGTCGAGCGATTAATAAAATCACGATCAAGTATCGCTTTCCGATTTCCCGATTGGATGACATGCTAGATATGCTCAGTGGATCTCGTGTATTTTCAAAGATTGACTTAAAAAGTGGATACCACTAGATTAGGATTCGACTTGGGGACGAATGGAAGACTGCGTTTAAAACTAAGGAGGGATTATACGAGTGGCTCGTGATACCTTTTGGGCTCTCCAATGCTCCCAACACATTTATGCGAGTGATGAATCAAGTGCTTAGGCCACTCATATGAGTTTGCGTTGTGGGGTACTTTGATGATATTTTGATTTGTAGTCTTGATCAAAATCAACACATGATTCATCTTAGACAGGTCTTAGATATACTACGTGAAAATAAATTATATATAAATTTGAAGAAATGCACGTTTTTGACTGACAGCCTGACCTTCTTAGGATATATCGTTTCTTCTGAAGACATTAGAGTTGATAGAGAGAAGGTCAAGGCGATAGAATCATGGCCTAGCCCTAGGATGATTACTGAGGCTCAAGGATTCCATGGGTTAGCATCTTTTTATTGACGATTTATTCGAAACTTTAGTACCTTGATAGCACCTGTAACCGATTGTCTGAAAAAGGGTTTGTTTATTTGGACTGAGGAAGCCGAGCGAGCATTTCTTTTGGTTAAAGAGAGACTCACGAGTGCACCGGTATTAGCGCCGCCTGATTTTGAGAATTTTTTTGAAGTTGACTGTGACGCATCAATCGTAGGCATTGACGTAGTTTTGAGTCAGGAGGGTCGCCCCATTGCATACTTTAGTGAGAAGTTGAACGAAGCAAAGACTAGATATTCCACGTACGACTTAGAGTTTTACGCAATCGTTCAGGCTCTCCGACATTGGAGACACTACCTGATTCAGCGCGAGTTTGTGCTGAACACTGATCATGAGGCTCTGAAGAATCTGAACTCCCAGAAGGAGATCAGACGTCATGCCAAGTGGGTTGCTTACCTGCAGGAGTTCACATTTCACTTGAAGCACAAACCCGGTGTCACGAACCGCGTAACCGACGCACTTAGTCGTCGTACCCATTTACTAGTCACCCTGCAGCCGTGCATTACTGATTTAGATTCACAGCGTGACTTATACGCCACCTATCCGTCTTTCACGATATTTGGAGCTCATGCCAGCACAGTGGGATTGATCCCACCACACAGTATGTCGTGAGTGAGGGTTATCTGTTTAGGGGCACTCGCCTTTGCATTTGCGAAGGACCACTTCGAGAGACATTACTTCGGGAGCTCCACTCATCATGGTTAGGGGGACACGTAGGTCAATCCAAATTGATAGATCTCGCTAGTGCACGATATTATTGGCTCAACATGAAGCACGACGTCATCAAGTTTGTTAGGCATTGTATGACTTGCCAACAATATAAAGGGCACTCGCAAAACACTGGATTATACACTCCCTTACCGATACCTGAGCGGCCATGGGATGACATCTCAATGGACTTTGTTGTAGGACTTCCTCGCACTCAGAGGAAGGTCGATTCTATTTTTGTAGTTGTAGACTTATTTTCGAAGATGACACATTTCATTCCGTGTAGAAAGACTTCTAGCGCTGTACACGGGTCCGAACTTTTTTTTTAAAGAAATCGTTAGATTGCACGAAATTCCTAGGTCGATCACTTCTGATAGGGAAACTCGTCTTATCAGGTATTTTTGGAAGACACTGTGGGCCCGACGAGGTACTAAACTCGAATTTAGCAGCACATATCACCCTCAGACAGATGAACAGGCTGAGGTCGTTAATAGGAGTTTAGGGGATCTACTTAGGTGTTTGACGGGGGAGAATCCGAAACAATGAGATCTTATACTGGCACAAGTTGAATTTGCATTCAATAATTCTGCTAATCGCTCCACAGCTAAATCTCCTTTCGAGATTGTTTACGGATTCCCTATAGCACATTTACTTGATCGCCACTCCCTCCCGAATCATGAACGTATTTCCTTTGATGCGCAAGCCCATGCTGATTATTTATAAGAATTACGTAAATCTATTACTAATAAATTGCGAGCGACTTCTGAAAAATATAAAACCATGGCCGATCGACATCGCCGGGAGTTATACTTTTCAGAAATAGATTGAGTTTTTGCTTATTTCAGGAAGCAGAGATTCACTCCGGGTACATACCACAAGTTACAGCAGAGGAAGTTTGGTTCTTTCAGAGTCCGGAAGCGCATCGAGGAGAATGCCTATCTCCTAGAGTTGCCCGCTGAATTCGGCACTTCGCCGATATTTAACGCGGCAGATCTGACACCTTTCTATGGAGATTCACCTAGTTCCAGCCTGAGTCCACCGACGACAGCTCCCGAGATTCCACCAGACTTAGCTCCAGTGTCGACACCTATGACTGAGGAGATAGACTAGGTTCTGGATGTACGAGAGTTTCGCACTGGCCACGAGACATACCAACGTTATTTGGTCTCTTGGAAGGGACGAGACATCACAAATAGTTGTTAGATCAGCACAGATGAGCTACGCCGGCGCCGCCTAGATCTTTCTATTGTTAGCTTTTGCGAATTCTCGCCGGGGACAAGCTCTTTCAACCCCGAGGGAATTGATGCGCTCTGCGACGCATCGTAATCTTTATGCATTTATCTTGTTTTGTATTTTATTTCATGCACTTTGTTTCATGCATTTTTCCAGCTCATCGACATGACCGACCGTTGTGACTTCAATAAAGAGATCCGATATTACTAGTAGTAGAACGATAACGATAAGCCCAAAATTAATTACAGAAGCATAGATTTCAAAATTTAAAATATCATCAAATTTGGGAAGTTCATTTAAATGTGAAAGGAAATCAAATCTATGAGATTTCCTGTGTTATAGATGAAAAGAAATAAAAGAAATTTAACATATTTAAGCCCCCGTTAATGGAGACAAAGGCAACCCAGACAGAACAAGAACAAAATCTTCTCGTTCTCTGTTCATTGCCGGCGGAACCCGCAAACCCAAACATCGCACCTTTCCCTTCCAGCGACGGGGTGAACTCCAGTCTCGCGCGTCTTCCTGCTCCGTCTAAAACGTCGACCGCCAGCCATCGCGCGTCACTCCGCACCGTCCGTCGCGCCTGCAGGAGACGCCTCCCGGCCGCCGTTGACCTCGGAGCCCTATTCCGGCGACTGGGAGTGGACATCAAGC
This sequence comes from Platanthera guangdongensis, assembly GCA_039583875.1. Taxonomy (NCBI): domain Eukaryota; kingdom Viridiplantae; phylum Streptophyta; class Magnoliopsida; order Asparagales; family Orchidaceae; genus Platanthera; species Platanthera guangdongensis. Next base: position 156,367,474 of record CM077159.1, read on the forward strand.
TGTCGATTACGACTCCCGTTCCGGTCGTGCCCTGTTCACCCTCTTCGGGAGCCGACTGCTAGCCTTCTACCCGTGCGCTGAAGGATACGGGAAATCCACTTCCCGTGCTTGATTTGGGTAAACCAGCCTCTCCTTGCATTAGCAATAAATTTATGCTTCTTTAAATTAATTCACGGGCTTGTCGTTACGTTCGCATTACTGATAATATCGTTATTTCATTAGTTATTTGAACGCAGACTTTTGCTTGTGGCCGTGTGGGTTCTGTGGAAGGTTCGACTCGTGAACGCGTGAGAGAACCACTCAAGCGAGATTAACGAACTTCTCAATGCTCAGAGCGACGTCATTGAATTGCGCGTACGAAAATTTGATTTGGCCGCTCGGCCCTCGTGTTTGTTTCCAATTCGAAACCCTACTTCCTATTATCATTAAAATTAGTTTTTTTTATATAAAAAAATTAAGTATTTTCCACACCCTAAAATTGAGGCTACATCAGCGTTCGATCTCGTCCTTCTAACATGCCTGTAGTGATAGGGCCGAACGGAGACGACTGCAGTGTGTGGTGCCAGCCGAATGGCATGGTCAGTGGCTCGTGCCGGTGGTAAGCCTGTGGGGGTGGTGAAGACATCGGCGAACTTGTCGGTAACACATTGCAATATTTGTAATCAATTCCGACGCTTGCACAAGATTTTAAAATTAATTTGTTTAATTTATCGTGCGTTGGAAAATATTTGCATGATTGAGTCTTCGCATGTGCATTGCATTAGGGTTATCATTCGTTAGTTCATTGGATTGTGTGCTTGTATTCATTTGCTTCGTCATTTTAGTGTTCGTCTGTCAATTACATTCATCACATGCTCACATGTGTTGCATTTAGGGTTATAGCATCGTAAGTCCACATCGTATATATTCGTCCTACATCACTAACCCAACATATTGAAATTGACTGTTATTTTATTAGACATTTCTACCCTTTTTCTTTATTCTTTAGCTCAATTGGTTGATATATTTAGCCATACAGTATTTGAAAAAAATTCAATACACTTTGTCCTGGGATGATGAATGCTTATGACATAGCTTGTTTGGGGGGTGTTAGAATACATGCTCCTCTTACCTTAGGGCTAAGTTCATTATGAGGTGCGCACTTCAAGGAAGACTCTACGGACTAATTTTTGGGTTGCTTTTATCACGACCTAATTTTATCATTCAATTGAACAAGTTAAAGAACTGAAATCATGGTTAACTTTGACTTATTAAATCCTATCCACTTTGTGCAGTCTGTTAGATAATGTAGAAGAAAACAATGTAAATGCCCATTTATAGACCCATTTCTCATTTCTCTTTTAGTCCCACATCTCCTGTATAGGATTCTTTCTCCCCCTCTTCTCCTATATATTTGTATTCTTTCTTCTATTTCACACACGAAGAAGTATATACAAGGTTGACCCTTTGTTTTCTACATGGTATCAGAGGAACCTGGTCCGACCTGCCTTTGACCGCCCGGCTTCTTTGACCGCTCAGTTTCACTTTCTTACCGCGGCGGCTTGGCCATCCTCCTTACCGCCCAGTTTCCTTTCTTACCGCGGCGGCTTGATTTTCCTTTCTTACCGCTTGTTGTTGCGGCTTTTCTCTACTCTACCCGCTTCCTTCTCATCTCTCGTGGATCCACCGCTCTTCCCTCTTTATATAGCCTTCCTCTCTCTGGCTCGTGGACCCCACCTCAGTTCAGCTAGTTTTTCTATCCGCTGCGGTCTCTCCCTTCTCCTTACCGCCGCGGTCTGCTCCTAACTCCTCGCCCTTGGCTTGGGTGCGGTCTATTTCTAAACTGCACTGTACGCTACCTACTTTCACGCGACCTCTGTCTTTACTCGTGGCGGCCTTCTCTTCTCGTCGCAGACTTTTCTACCCGCGACAGCTCCTCAACTCTCTGGACACCGAGCCCTATCGTATTGCTATGTACCATGAGACCGCTCATGTTATGTGGACTGATCTTCATTCCCTCTATTCTGGAGAGGACAGTTTACAACACTTGTTTGACATTTTCATTGATCTCCAGTCCCTTGACGCTGGAGTTACCGGAGATATTGCCTCCTTTGTTGCGCGGGCTAAAACTCTTGTTGAGGCTTGGATCCAGCATCAACCTCCCACTACGGACTTGGTGACTCAACGACATCAGAAGGAGGCAGTGGGGATTACTATGATGATGGCGCGTGTCCCCCCACATCTTCATAGTGTCCGCGCTCATGTTTTATCTTCCGTTGTTAGTCCATCCCTCTCAGATGTATGCTCAATGCTCCTCAAGGTTACTCCACCTCCGGATGTCCTGACTTCATCTCCCGCTCTGCTTCAGCAACCCGTGGCCACTGTCGCTCCATCTACTCGTGGTCCACCGGCTCGTGGTGGCCGCCAGCCTCAGGGACGCGGTCGTGGTGGCCGAACCCTCTTTAAGTGTTCTTACTGCGGCAGGGATGACCATCTGGAGGCCACCTGTTACGGCAAACATGGCCTGCCTCCTCATCTTACTGCTACAGTAGCTCCCTCACCTCCCTCCACAACTAGTGATGATATTGCTGCGTTACGAGCTCAACTACAACAGCTTCAAAGTGCGGTTAGTCGTTCCTCTAGCTCCGTCGCCTTGATCTCCAATGAAGGTATATCTTGTCTCTCTCACAGCCCTCACTGGATTGTGGACTTGGGTGCTACACATCATCTCTCTCCACAGCTGCCGCCTCAATATTTAGATATTACTTACCCCAAGAACATCACTGTGGCTAATGGTGACACGATCCCGGTTTCTGGCACTGCCAATCTCCCTCTTACTCCTTCCCTCTCCTTATCCTCGGTTCTTCATGTTCCGGGCTCTCCGTTTAATCTCCTCTCTGTTAGCCATCTTACACAAGGTATTGATTGTTGTATTACTTTCTCACGCTCTTCATTTGTTGTGCAGGATCGACAAACGCAGATTATACTTGGTAAAGGGCGGCTGTCCAACGGGTTGTATCTCCTCGACGTTTCTCCCACCGTTCTCACCACCGTCTCCACCACCGATTGGCATCGTCATCTGGGCCACGCCCCCTTCCGATTCTCAAGAAAGCTCTTCCTACTGTTTCTCTCCAAGAGTTTTTTTGTGAATCTTGTATTTTCGGCAAGCAACACCGTGTATCTTTCCCTTTCTCATGTACTCGGAGCGATGCTCCTTTATCGTTAATACATTATGATATCTGGGGACCCGATAAGGTCCTTAGTGTTTTTGATTACCGATATTTTGTCACTTTTATCGATCATTACTCGCGAGTTACCTGGTTGTATTTACTTCATGATCGAACCGAACTCACAGCTACGTTCCGTACGTTTCTTAGCGAAACGCGCACTCAATTTTCTACTTGTGTCAAAACAATTCGTACAGACAATGCTCGCGAGCACACCGGTTGCACCTTCTCCAATCTCTGCGCTGAGTTCGGTATTCTCCATCAGACTTCATGTGCCTATACCTCCCAACAGAATGACATAGCAGAACGGAAGAATCACCACCTCCTTGATGTGACTCGATCTCTTATGATCCAAATGCAGGTTCCTACTCTTTATTGGAACTTTGCCGTTTCTACAGCCTGCTCAACTTTGTGCCACCCATCACTCTCCTTTATCCATCCACGACTCTCTTCTATCTCACACCTCGTGTGTTTGGCTGTACTTGTTATGTCCATCACCTCGGTCCCTCTACTGACAAGCTCGCCCCTCGGGCTACCAAGGTGATGTTTGTTGGCTACTTCCGCACTCAGAAGCGGTATGTCTGCTTTCATCCTACAACTGGTAAGATGGTTGTGTCTGCTGATGTCTCCTTCCATGAAGAGCAACCATATCACACCAGTCATTCTAATTCCCTTCTTCCTCCTCTACCTCGGCCCTCCGTACTCGTAACATCTCCATTACCACCACTTCTACCTACCCCCCAACTCCACCAGTGCAAATCTCCTATCACTCAGAGCATCCCACCGCCAACAGTCCCCTCCAAGCCCCCTGTTATTCAGGTGTACACTCGTCGTCCTCCACGTTCAGATTCCCTGCAGCAGCTTCCCTCTACCGGCGTGTTTTCGCGGGCTGTTGATTCGGCATCCTCTTCGACGACACATCCCATGGCGAATGATGTCTCTCTACACCGTCTCTCTCCGCCCCTTCGTGCCTTTGCTCTCTCTCTCTCCTCTATTTATGTACCTAACTCTGTGCAAAAAGCTCTCCAGCATCCGCGGTGGCGCGCCGCCATGGATGACGAGATGACGGCTCTGTGGGGTAATCACACTTGGGATCTTGTGCCCCTTCCTTCGGGTCACAGTTGTGTTAGCTGCAAGCGGATCTTCACTATCAAACATGCCGCGGATGGGACAGTTGATCGCTTAAAGGCTCGGCTTGTGGCCCGGGGCTTTACCCAACAGTACAACCTTGATTATGAGGAAACTTTCTCCCCGGTCATAAAATTGAATTCGGTTCGGGTTCTCCTCTCCTTAGCTGTTCGTCGCCAGTGGCCCCTCCATCAGCTAGATGTCAGTAATGCGTTCTTGAATGATGATCTTCTTGAGACAGTGTACATGCATCAACCGCCCGGGTTTGAGACCATGGGGGAGTCTCGGGTCTGTCTACTTCGCAAGTTTATTTATGGTCTCAAGCAATCTCCACGGGCGTGGTTTGGGAAGTTCAGCATGGTCGTTTGTGAGGTTGACTTCAAACAAAGCTCGACAGATTCCTCTCTCTTTACTCGTCACCAATCAACTGTGACGGTCATACTTCTGGTCTATGTGGACGATATTCTTATCACTGGTGTTAACTCAGCTGGGATACACCATGTGAAGCAACATTTGAACTCTACCTTTCAAATCAAAGATTTGGGCAATCTTCGTTATTTTCTTGGACTAGAAGTAGTACGACGATCGGATGACCTTGTCTTATCCCAGCGTAAGTACTGTATTGACCTTCTGCAAGATGCTGGCCTCTCGGGTTGTAAACCTGCAAAAACTCCGATGGAAGTCAACCACATGTTGTGTGCTTAGCGATCTGAGAATGATTCTTTTTTTCCGTACCCAGAATACTATCGTCGTCTTGTGGAAAAACTGATATATCTAACTGTTACAAGACCTGACATATCATTTGCGGTTGGTGTAGTCAGCCGGTTTATGCATACCCCACGGGTCTCTGACCTCCAGGCAGTGGAACACATCGTTAGGTATCTGAAGACTTCCCCTGGGCAAGGACGTGTGTACAAGCCGTCTTCCTCCCTTTCTCTTATTGCATACTCAGATGCGTATTATGCGGGCTCATTGGATGATAGACGTTCAACTACTGGGTTCTGTACATACTTTGGAGGAAATCTTATCACATGGCGGAGTAAGTAACAGACGGTGGTCGCCCGCTCGTCTGCTGAGGCCGAATACCGTGCGATGGCGCCTGTTACATCTGCAATAACCTGGCTTGAAAATCTTTTAATGGACTTGGGGGTTAAATTGTCCTCACCTTCAACACTGTTCAGTGACAGTCAAGCTGCGATACACATTGCAAAGAATCCTGTGTTCCATGAGAGGACTAAACATATTGAGGTTCATTGTCACTTTGTTCGAGAAAAGGTTCAAGCAAAGGAGCTAACGCTTGAACATGTTCCTGCCTCTGGACATGCTGCTAATATCCTTACCAAGGCGCTGCCTCGCAAGTTGTACTACTAGTTCCCGTCCAAGCTTGGTGCATATGACTTATACGCTCTAGCTTGCGGAAGAGTGTTAGATAATGTAGAAGAAAACAATGTAAAGGCCCATTTATAGGTCTATTTCTCCTTTCTCTTTTAGTCCCACATCTCCTGTATAGGATTCTTTCTCCCTCTCTTCTCCTATATATTTGTATTCTTTCTTGTATTTCACACACAAAGAAGTATATACAAGGTTGACCCTTTATTTTCTACACAGTCAAACAATTATAGCAATTATCACATCACTTTACTCTTAATCTTCATTTTTATTTGGAAAACAGTAACTTAAATTAAGTCATTTAAAAGTAGGGGTATAGGTGTGGAGTCATAAATGTCATCTATTTGTAATCAATTTGATTTAAATTTTCTCTTTGAATAATAATCAGTTGATATATTCATTGATTTAAGATGTTACTTTGGCATTCACTCTCTACTAGTTTTTTATACAATTCTAGAGCTAACATTTTATTCCTTTGAAATATTATTAAATGCATAAATGTGCTTCATATCTAGTTTTTCAGGGATAAGAAGACTGGCTTTGCAGAAGTTATGGTTAACTTTGTTACATCAAGCTACAAACCTGAGATGCTGGAGCCTCTTGTTGAGAAGATTTCAATAATCTCTGAAGTGGTTTGTGCAGCCTGCTTATTATTGAAAGTACCATCATAATTCATAAAGTTTACAAGTGCTCTTCGAGGCATCATTTTTTGAACAATTTAAGACATTTTCACATAAATTTGTTATCTATTTGATGTAAAATTTTCTTGTTTATATATATATATATAATTATTCAATAACTCCAATGATTTGATTATTTTAATTTACTCATGCTCTCTGGGAATAGGTTAGCGTCATGAATAATGTCAACAGTTCTGTTGGTAATACCTCTGTTGGGGAGCAAGAATACACACTTTATGGAAAATCAACCATTAGTGAAGTGTTAAGAGGACTTACATTCCATATATCAGCCAATTCTTTCTTCCAAACAAACACTTACCAGGTAAGAATATTTCTTGCAATTAATTTCTGTTTTTATATAGCCGTGTTTTTCTAGAATTATCCATTTACTGAAATGTAGTGTTGTCAGGAGATTTACATATGCACCACTAAATTCATGTCTAATTAGTAATTACATATTTCACACTCTATTACAGATCCTCCGCCAGTTATCTAGTTAATTATTATTTTAGTTGAATTTGTCGTATAATTAAATCCCTTGCCTCAAACTGGAGGCAACCTCATATGTATAAATATAAGCTCAAATACATTAATACAATATTATGAATATAATATTCTAATAACTCCAATACCCCCCCTCAAGCTGGAGGAAAGATGTCAATCATGCCCAACTTGAAAATGATCAGATCTGAACGAGTAGGACCAACTGCTTTAGCGAAGGCGTCAGCGAGTTGGTCACCTGAGGGGACGTAAGTTGGAAGGACAATCCCAGTACAAACGTGGTTACACAAAAAATGAACAAATGAACCTCCGGCGGCGTTTGCTCCATTTCCACCCGCCCGCCTTGGGAAACGCTCCAAAAAGCAAGTTCTCATCCTACTGAAGTTCGAGCTTGGGGACAAACTCGATGTCAAAGACGGGTGGAGTGTTACAGATCCTCCGCCAGTTATCTAGTTAATTATTATTTAGTTGAATTGAGTCGTTACTATCAAGTCAAGACGTAGTCTTAGTGTCGTAGTATTTTAATATTCACGCGTCTGTTGTTGTATTTATGATTATGCCATTATGAGTTAATCAAGTTCTCTTTATCTCTCTAATTTCTTCTCTCTCTCTCTAGTTCTTCTCTTCTCACCCCTCCTTTCTAGGGTTTTTCGTCTTCTCTCATCTCCTCTGTCATTTCTAGGGTTAACACCCTTGTATCCTCCACCGCCGCTCTCCGTCAAACCACCGAAAGAGGCACGTAACACGCCCACGTCTTATTATTTACTTTTACACCATGAATCTTTAAATTCATCAAAACTACTATTGCATAACTTCTTATTAAGGTGTTAAATATGTTCGTAAAGATGATTCTGTGTTGTTTAAAAAAGATGATTTTGTGTAGTTAAAATGATGATTTTGTGTAGTGTTAGATATATTAGTACTTTAGTATTATTCTGTTTAGTCCCACACCGCCTATCGGTGTTGTGAGTCATGTTTTAGTTCCTATATAAAGCCCCTTTGTGGAAGAATAAAATGTACCTTTCATTTCTCTCTACATGGTATCAGAGCATCGATCTAGAACCTAAATAAATTTTTTTTCCCGATTTCTTCTTCCGCCACTGTTTCCTCCCCCGACCCGTACTTTCATTTCCGCGCCCTGCTAGGGCTCACGCCCCACTCTCCCGCTCCTGTGGACGATGTCGATCGTTGATCCCGTCGACAGGAGTGGTTCTGATTCCGCTGCTGCTTCCGCCTGCGTCATCGACGCCTGTGCTGCTACCGCTCGCCGACGCCGACGCCTGTTTCTGCTTCTCCCGACGACGCCGACACCTGTTGATTCTTCTCCCGATGACTTCGCCGCCTGTCGCTGCTTCTCCCGACGATGCCGACGCCTGTCGCTGCTTCTACTGACGACTTCACCGCTGCTGCTGTCGTATGATGCCGTCTATGCTTCTCCCGACGGCTTTGCCGTCTGCTTCAGACGGCCCTGCTTCTCCAGTCGACAATCCCTTCTCATCTTCGTCTTCTCTTGCTGCACCTGGCGCAGCTCTTGTCAGCGCCGGATCCCGCTGATCCCGTCGGCTCCCCTCTGCATCTTGTCAAAGATCCCAACGTCTTCTTCCTGGCATCTTCTTCCTCGCTGGTCATCATCAGCAACCCCGCCAGAGCTCGTTACTGCTCCTCTCTGGATTATGTCCCCTCTGCGTGCAGCTAGGGTTCGTCCCTTTTCTCCCGTCGGCCTTCTATTGCCGCTGCGCCTCCTCCTCCAGCACCTCCATCTCCGCTTGATCTGCTGGTCGTGCCTTGCTGCTACCGCATGAGCCTCTTTTTCTTTCCGGTCTAGTTTTTTTTAGGTTGTTTGTTGGTATGTTGGTGTTGTTGTTTGCGTCTCTTTACGATTTCAATCTTCCTCCACGTGATCTGGGTTCATGTTCCCGACGAGGGTCCCACACGTGCACGTGGTCTACGTGAGGGGGAGTGTACGTTACGGCCTCCAGGCATAGTCTATGCCTTCTTGCACGCATTCCACGTGACAGAGAGTGTTTGTGATAACGGTTACTCGGATGCCTCTTTCCCGACTCCTGCCTTAGTCACGCATGGCCCCCAGGTTGATTTCGTTTGTTGTTTGTGTCTCCCCGTTTCTTTTCTTCGCTTTGTGGTAGGAATGGTTTGACATTCTTGGTTGATCTAATTTCAGCTCCGAGTGTATCCAACGTGATCATGGTCGGTTTGTGGACCAACGTCGTGTGTCCTTTGCCCGGTTGTAGTTTCCCCGGTGACACGCGGTTGGGCCTTGGTGACTGCTGTTTTGTCCCATGTTGCCAACCTTCTTTTACCTTCCGTTTTATGTTGTGTTCAAGCTGTAGGTTTCCCCTTCAGCTTGAGGGGGAGTGTTAGAGATATTAGTACTTTAGTATTATTGTGTTTAGTCCCACACCGGCTATCGGTGTTGTGAGTCATGTTGTAGTTCCTATAATAATAAAATGTACCTTTCATTTCTCTCTACATGTAGTTAAGAAGATGATTTTCTATAATTAAAAATATGATTTAGTGGTATACATTTGTAAATATTTACCGTTGTTTTTTATATAGTCCTTTTTGATTTTTTCTACTTTTATTTACCAGCCCTATACATAGGAAAAGTTATTATTATTCTAAATAAGAAAGCCTATTCTCATTCAGTCTCTTTCCCCGTGGTATCGTAGACCCAGGGACTTGTATTTACCAACCATATACATTTATCAGGTATCTTAGACTCAGTGACTTGCCCCGCGGTAGTTTGATAAACCTGCGACCCCAAAATGAGATTGCATGCTCCATTTGTCTCCATTGTGTGATTGCCGAAGTTGCTTAAAGGTTACCGCTGCGCAATAGGGTTATCACAATGCGTTAATGCTTTAAATAATAGACGTGCTCCTGCCAAGTCCCTTTTAAAATGCTCCTTGCCAGCTGTCCTTTTGGAACAATAGTTACCGCCGGCGGTAGTACCTATCGCCGCGAGGTAGTGACCAATTCAGCCCATATCTCCCATACACTTCTCTCAATTGTACCTATAGGACCTGCACACTATAAACACAACAAAATAGATCGAGTACAAATTAAGATTTGTTATTCTCAAAATATGAGATGTTAAACCCATGTTCCAACAAGCCTGTCCTTCTAAAGTTTGATAACATCAACAATGCACACTTTGATAAGGGTATTAAAGAAATTTAGTTATTGATAGAGTCATTTAACTTCATAATAGTAAGCTGAGACAAGCAAAAGTCCTTTCAGCTTGAAAACACAATGAGTGGGCTCTTATATCTGTGTCAAGCTACCAATTTTCAAATAAGTTTCTCAGGTTTGAGTCCAAATTTCATGAGTAGAATCCATTTACATATAATTGGTGTAGATGACATGGGACATGAAGAGGAATGACCATGAGTTAATCAACACATTATCACGATCTGTTGTGGTTCGATAACGGTTCCATCAATATGCCAATACAACAAGTGGTTGCAGATAAGTGATAACCTACTGAGCTACTCGGGACTAGTCAATGTAATTTGTGCTATCTAGTGCCACTGTAATAATCTTCAGCGATCCTGATTGCTCATGACTTCAAGGAGGATCACATGCTGGGACAATCTAAGTAATAGACGAGATATCTGAAGAGTCTCCCATGGGCGTGGAATGGACACATCAATAGAGATAATCAAAGGAAAAAAGTATAAAATATAACCACATCCCACAAACCCTCTTAGATCAAGATCCACCGGAGAGGGATGACATTGGATGCGTCCACAGATGTCTTCGAGAGTTGTCATGTAGGACAAAATGGCCAGAGACTAGAGGTCTGCCTGCTGGTTGGGCGCAGTTTGACTGGAGGCCCAATGGATGGAGGAGGACCTCCAGACCCTTTGGAAACGCCGATGAGAGGCTACTAGGCCTTTGGAGACACTGATGAGTTGCAGGCAAGGTTGCAGATGTTGGATGTCAGGTTCATGTCGGTTTGAGTTCGAAATGTTGGATTTTGGATTGCGGGGGATATATTTGAGATATTTTACAATGTCAGATTTTAATATTTAAATAAATTTATTCATATATATACACGGTTTTTATAAATATGTATACTATGCATACATAATGTATGTTTATAAATTATAAAATTAAAAAATATATATATATATACACATAGTGTATGTTTCTAAATTACATAAAAAAGAGTCGTCGACTGCAATAAAGAAAAAAAGATCACTAAATGTAAGCGAGATGAGAAATTAGTCGACACTAGACTAAGAGAGGTACATGAAATGAAGCACAAAACAAAGTATTTCTGTTTGGTCTCTTCAAATGAGACAACCCAGTTTACAAAGCATCCTCGCGCAGCGAGTGTTCGGGGAAGGATCCCACTATATGTGTGAAATGTAGGCAAACCTTACCCTGCATTTTTGCAAGAGGCTGCTTTCAGGACTCAAACCTGTGACCTCAAGGTCACACGACAACACCTTAGCTAGTGTTTGGTCTCTTAAAAAAATGAAAATAATATTTTTAATACTCTCGACGATATATCGGTCGCGAAATATCGCCCGATATATCGGTCGCGAAATATCACCAGATATATCGGTCGCGAAATATCGCCCGATATATCGGTCGCAAAATATCGCCCGATATATCAGGTTAAATGGATATATCATCCGATATTTTCAAAAAAGACATTTTTGCTTAAAATATCGATGTCGTGGCATTTTATCTCCAAAACCTTTATGTCGACCGACATGTCGACGACATCTGCAACACTGGTGCTGGTCCTCTGGAGATGTCGACCATGGGTCGCTTTCCTTCTGCAATGAGAGAACGAAGGAGAGGGTTCCTCTATGACCCGTGAACAAATGTGTTAAAAAAGGAGGCATGATTGCAGTGTCGAGATTACGAGATTGCACTGTTTGCTTTGATATTAAATTGAGAGAAGGCCAAAAAACTTCGATTCCAAAAAATAAGGGTAAATACAATATCCTTAGTGCTTATATACTTGGACGAGGATTACGTGAGAGGAACTACAAGACATCAAAGAAAAATATTCAAAAAATACACTAATTTTTAACTATTCCTTCAATTTCTCCTAAACATTTTGAAGAGGAACATGAAGGAGAAGAAAGGGGGATGAGAACCTGAGAGGACAAAAGTGGAAGAAAGCACCAAAGCTAGGTCATAAGAGCTCTTAACCCTTTCTACTATTAGGCTCGATCACATTAGGTTTAGTGGAGCTCCCTAATGTGAGATAAGGGAGATCCAATGGCTCAAGCTAAATTTATATATTCAAACCATCACATATTGGGACCCTATTAGGTCTATTGGGTCTCTGAAAGACCTCAAAATTTCTCCATCTGAATTCTCTGTCTTTATCGGGTCTCTGGTAAGCCCATGTAAGACTCCCGCTAGACACTTGCTATAGCAGGCATGATTATCTATCTCACATCGGGCTTCAATTCAAGGATATCAAGCCCTTGAAATGCACACCACATAATTATCCGTCTCCCAATAGGTATAGGAACCAAGTTGCATGTTCTCCCCATCTTAGAAATTTTCGTCTCCTGAAATAAAACATGCACATGAACAAATTATTTGAATTTTTTAATGAACTTATATTTTACTATTCTTACGGACCCCTGAATCTACAACACGAGCTGCTTGGATAAGTTGATAATTTCTCGCCATCACCATATGGTCTACATCAATCAACTTAGTTGGATCCAATATGGCCTTCCTAAATGATGAAACATGAAAGACATTTTGTGTTCTCTACTTTACAAACAAAACAAGCCTATATTCCGCCTTTCCGGTACATTCTAAAATCTTGTGTTGTCTTACATACCTTTCACTCGGCTTTATCTAACTTCCGAAATTTTGATGCCTCTTCAAATTATTTAATTTTCAAATACACAAAGTTATCGACTATAAAGGTCACGTCCCGGTGCAAAGCTTTGAAATACTTTGCTCGTCAATCTTGCATATTTCATTCTCTCTTGAATAATTTTACTAATATTCAAGACTTCATCCACTTTTTTCCTCTTCAAAATCTTAGTATCGCTAGTCTTTGCCCAAGACATCAGTGTGCGATCGTTTAGTCTGGAGTGCCTCCATTAGTATATTGTATCTCTTCCTCCCCTACGACTGCTTGATATTCACCTTTGGATACTCAACATATGTTACGTTTTTCAAGATGCAGAACAAGCCTCTCGTCATGCGCTGCCAACTAACTTCCCAAACTTGAACTTTTCTCACTCGACACATCAACGACTATGTTAGCTTCCTTTAGGTGATACCGAATTTCAAAGCCGAAATATGCGAGGAATTTGATCCATTTTCTCTACCTCACTTTTAGCTCCTTACATGTGAGCAAACACTCCAAAATTTTGTAATTAGTGAATTTATCGATTTTGGCTCCATAGATTCCTGGAAGCTCCAATTTGACAGCGCGCCATGACCCACTTGCATGTATTCCTGCTGGAGTCGGTGATCCGCTGCCCGGAAGAACGATCAAAGCCCATGGATGTGTCCGTGTGGTCGACCTGAGTCGATTTCATATATGTTTTTTTTTGTTTTGAGTTGTATTTTGCCCCCAATCGGTCCAAACTGTGTGAGCCGTCCGATTCGAGTTTTATTTGATTTTCAGTTTTTGTGCAGTTATTATTTAGGTCTTATATATAGTGGCAGCGTGGTGGAGACCAGCCCCGATCAGGTCGTCGCAAAAGTACCCGACACTGCACCCGACCGGATCTCTACCAACCTTGAAGATTGCATTTTTTCATTTTTTATGTTTTACTGCACTTTATTTTTGCAAAATTAATGTTGTCATTTTAGTTCGTTGCTCGCCTGCGCGCGTAGCCATGTTGTTGCTCACCTGCGCGTGTAGTCATGTTGTTGCTCGCCTGCGCGCGTAGTCATGTTGTTGCTCGCCTGCGCGCGTAGTCATGTTGTTGCTCGCCTGCGCGCGTAGTCGTTGGAGTTTTATTTTACTTTATATATATACCCATATATATATAATTACACACACACACATATACAGGTTTGATTACAGCTGGCACATGCATAAAAAATGGCGGAAACTGTTCATCTCCCGGACATGATCGCGACAACAGCTCCCCGCGCCGCACCTTCCTCCGCCCATGTCTAGCCCCGCTGCGGCTTCCACGCGCCTTGATGCTTCTACCACACCCCACGAGCAGACCTACCGACGGTTCTACTAGCCACGACTGACTCTACGAAGCATTGATCGGCGGTTTTTTTGGCATCCACGATTCCGCCTTCATCGGCTTGGACGGCCTCTTCCACCTGCAACCGCGGCCCTATAAAAAGAAGAACATGAATCAGTTGAGGGGGATGTTGATGAAAAAATTGAAGAAGGTTGTATGCGTTTTCTGTGTGAGAGTATGTGTGTGCTTACTGTGATTTCAGTTAGGGATAATGAAAAGCAATTAGGATTAAGTTGATTTGGTTGCTGTGTGCTTCCAGTTAAGTGATTTTGATGAAGAAGATATGAGATTTTTGTATGGCCCTTGTGGGTCCTGTGTAGGTAGCGGCTAGGCAAGCTCTGTTCCTTTTCTTACTCTTGTTCTTCTGGAGAAGATGATGAACAGTCCTGTTAAGAAGGTTGTGAGATATTTGCTGTAGTGTATTTTGTTTACTGTGCGGTTTGCGTGTGCTGAATTGAATCCTTCCGCTGACAAAGAAGGTGAACGGTGATGTGATTAATGTATTGTAAAGTCTAAAGTTAGGGAACAGTAACTTTAATGTTACTGTGTGTAAACAGATTACAGTAGGTTGCTTGGGATTAATTTTAGGTCTTAGTTTGATTTTCGTGGATCCACCTTGTGCTATTGAGATTTCGTGGGTCCACCGTGGGTGTGCGAACGAGTGAAATTAGGTTGTTTAGCTGGTGGATTTCTCACGTTGTGAGTGAATTAGATTTAGTGGAACCACTTTCGTGTGAGAGTGAGCGAGATTTCTCCTTGGTGCCCGTGTGCGATAGCGGCCGACGTTGGAGCGGGAGATCGAAGTTGACGAGTAGCTCCTTGCGTGATCGTCGTCGATTTCGGATACGGAAGGACACCTCTTTCCGTGGGTGATTGTTTCTTTCTTTTCCTTTGTGCGCGCCTCTATAATTTCTCGTAGGAAATAGACTCTTTGCTGAGTTATCGCCCGAATTTTGTCAGCGAACGCTACGTCAAAAACTCCAAACGGTAACGTATTTGAAGTTCACGATTTCCGTTGTGCTTCGACAAAGGAAACAGAACGAAAGTTGTGAGCTTACTTCCCAGATTTAAAATTGAATCATTTTATTAAGAAAATTTATTTTTTTAAAAGAAAGTAGCGAATTTGTGCTTTACAAACAATTGAATTGCTTCATTTCTTATGTTCTTGTAAATTTCGCTCAAAACTTTGCAAAATTAAGCTAATCATGACATGCATTTAGAGTTTCCTATAAAAAAGCCGACAGACGCTCAAACCCTACGCGCCGTCCTGTATCATAGCGTTTCACGGTGAAAGCATCGAAGGTTGGATTGCAGTTTGCAACCCGTCAGTCATTTTTCTTCCAGTGAGACGCTGAGAAGAAATTGCTCTTTCCTCTGGTGCGACTCCATGGTAAGCTCCTCTTAACCCGCTCCTTCCCCTCCTCATCTTCTGCAGCCCTCTGCATTCCTACAACCCGTTAGTCATCCCCGCCTCTAGCGATTCACTTCCCTGTCGAGCAAAATCCTGATACCCTACTCCTTCGCCCCTTCCCGTCGCCAGTTCACTCCCATTCACTCCAAACCCCTCCGCCTCCTTTCTTCTTCCCCGCTCAGCCCACCCAGCCCTAAAAGCCGCAGCCTTCCCTCCATCCGGACTTGAACCATCGCCGCCTGTAGCCTTCTCCATCCTCCTTCCCTTGTTTCCATCAGTCGACCATTCTAAGCATTCTCCTGCCCTATTTCTGCCTTCGTCCACCCCCTTCCAGCCTTCTACCACCACCTCAAGTTATTTCCCAACCCCCAACCCACTTCCTGAAGTCTTATTCCTCCTTGCAGCCACTTCACGGCCCACCTGTTATGAATCCGCCGTCAGTTATCGTGTGTTATTATTATTATTATGTCGAGTCGTGTTGTATTGAGTCGTTATTATCGAGTTGTAGTCTTAGCGTCATAGTATTTTAATATTCACACGTCTATTGTGGTATTTACAAGTATGCCATTATGAGTTTTATTTAAGGGAACTCATGAGGGTCATTGTAAGGAAGCAAGAAGTGAATCAAACGCTCTCTTTATTTCTCTAACTTCCTCTCTTTCTCTCTTTAGTTCTTCTCTCCTTCTTCCACCGCATCTCCGCATCCCTCCGACGTACCACCAAAATAGGCCCATAACTTGGTATCAGAGGATCTTTCCTCCCCTCAACTGCGGAGTTTTCGCAAGCCATCCTCCCTTTCGACAAGCCGCCGCCGCTGTGCCGCCGTTGTTGCTTCTCCCCTGCGTCATCACCTCAAGCAGGAGTGTCGTTCCCGCTAGAAACCTACCCGCCGCACCCAGTGCTGCTCTACCTCCGCTGTTTCCGCACTTCTTCGTCCCGGGCTCATCTCCTCAGCCTCGACTGTCCAGCCCCTCCCTCTTATCTGCTCGACTGTCCAACGCCGCTCTCTCCGCAACCCGCGGTCTTCATCGTTCCCCAGTGGCAGATCCCGACCATCTCCTTCGTTCCGCAGCTGCAGGCATCTTGCATTGCGCTCTCGCTCCCCCGACAGCACGCCTGAACCGCCTGTTTTTTCCCTACCGTATCGAGCCACCCACCCGTATCTTTTATTATTATTATTATAATTTCTTCTCATCTTTCTCCTCCAGCACATCACCAGTCACAACAACTCTTTTTATTATTATTTATATTTCCCACTCTCCTCATATCCCCCATCCCTCTCCATCATCTGTCTTTTCCCCATCTTTATTATTTTTCCTCATGAAGCCCGCCATCTCTTATCTTTTATTACACGTTCTTTATTATTATATCCCAATACCTATATCCCAACCCCCCTCCAACACGTTACCTCCCCTCTACATTTTTTTATTTAATTCTCCTGTCATCTTCTCAACACCCCTCCATCCACAATTCCTTTTGTTTTATTTTCTTTTTATCTTTACTCCCAACCCCATCATTTGTCATCTTCTGCCCCTTATTATATTTTCTTCTCTTTAATTGTTGGAGATCACCACCAGCTATTTTTTTTATCTTTCCCCTTTTGCCATTCTCAGCCACTTCACGCTAATCACGCATCTCTCTTATTTTATTCTGACAAACCATCCCTTTTCTTTATATTTTTTGATTTCTCATCCCAACTCTCTCTACTACTTAATTAATCCCCGGGTTAATTAACGACCAAATCCTTCTCCTAATTATTAACTAACTAATTAATTAGTTAATTCATTATCTCATTTTCATCATGTCCCTTGGCAATGCCGACCACAATGAGCTCCTCACCACCCTTGCCAAGCTGGACCATCGTATTGCTCATCAGGAGGCTCGACTCGGCCACGTCGATGCTCAACTCGATCTCGCGCTCGACGCCCTCCGCATGTCTCGCGACTCGTTAGCGATTTTTCTTTAACCACCACCACCAGAGCTGGACTCGTCGCCTCCTCCTCTAATGATGGTGCCACCACCATCCTCCGTCGTTTAAGACGCACTGCCCCATCGCCGTCGCCACCAACTCGACTCATGCAGTCGCCGTCACTGCCGTCATTGCCGCCATCGCCGTCGCCACTAACTCGTCTCATGCAGTCGCCGCCACTGCCGTCATCGCTGTGAAGACCCTTTTTCCGGGCTTCCCAAAATGATCGGCGTTAATTTTCACTAGTGGATCGTAGGAAAGAAAAACACAGTACAAAAAGAGTAACACAGAACTTCTTATTCCATTCTTTTATTTATTAACACGATCATACAGGCGCTTAATCGAAATCTGATAAAAATTTACAATAATTTTCTGAACAGAGTAATCTATGACTTTTAGAACCTTCTTCGATTTCTTTGTAGGCATTTAACCATGCCTGTTCTAATTCTTCAGGCGCGAACCTCCGCCGTACACTTGGAGTCACACCTATTGTCTGAAAATAATGAATTCACTGAGGGTTAGTCATAAAAATCATGATTAAGTGAGATAAATATTTCGTGAAATGCTGTACATGCAAACAATGAAGATACTATCAATATGCATATAGTACAATAATAAATAATTTCATTTTCAAAGCTGAATTTTAATTTACCTCTTAATTTGAGTTACATAAAATAGGAAATGCTCCGGTGATGCAAAATTGAATTGGGCCCCGCCCCCGAACGACGTAATTTATAGGCTCACCCCTACCAGTGAATACATCAGTAGAGGCCTCTAAATCATCGAATTCAAAACCATTATATTTTCCCATGCAGAGTTTTAAATTATTATCTTGGCGTGTAAATAAGAGTGTATAATAAAAAGGATCCCCTCAGAATTAAATATATCGCTTTCATGTTTTTCCCTCGCCCACATTTTATTCCACAACGATATCTGAATGAGTTAAACTCATATGCACAAACACTTGTTTATTTCATAAAATGAAGCAAAATAGGAAAGTAAGTGAGTATACTAAATCAAGAAATAAGAAACTCACAACAGCTTTTCCTCTGTCCAAGTTCGCATTTCCGCCACGGTTCGCTTGTGACGCCATCCTCTGGTTTCAGGGTCTTGGAAACCACTGAAATTATACGCATGTTTTATTGGGTTGCGTCATTTGATATTCGTTGCTGTAATGCTTACAAAATGCGTGTAAAATCTCGAAAAGCAAAAGAAATATCAGAAATGTCCGAAAAGGTATCCAACCCAAAACAGTCCTCATCTGAGAATGAAAATCTTAATCTTGGCCAACTAAACGACACAAATTAGCTAAAATGGCTCTCAAATAGTTTGTAAGAATATGAAATTCAGCTCCAAAATAAAATAAGCAACTTTGAGCACCCCAATTCCCAAACAAAACAATAGCCCAAGCAGTTAAGGAAGTAAGAAATTAAGTAAAGAGGAAGTAACCAAACCAGCCAAGGCGAAGACGAAAGGGCACGGTGCAGTTTAGACA
Organism: Platanthera guangdongensis; assembly: GCA_039583875.1. NCBI lineage: Eukaryota > Viridiplantae > Streptophyta > Magnoliopsida > Asparagales > Orchidaceae > Platanthera > Platanthera guangdongensis. Next base: position 156,386,473 of record CM077159.1, read on the forward strand.
GGGAGCTCGGGAGCAACAGCCAGAAAAGCAGCAACTCGGGAGGTAGCCGCAAAAAAGTTGGGCCAGCAACAACATAAACAGTGCCTAGAGAATAACAAAAGCAGGAAGGAGCAGAGAGAAGTAGAATCAAGCAGTAGCAGCAACCCTAACAGCAGCTCTAGGCTGTCGGCACAGAGACGACATAAGCGAAGCAGCGTCGGCATGCAATGTCGATCGCACGGCGAAATCGATCGGCTCAGCAAGGTCGTCGACACAACAGCCTAGGGACGACGACACAACAGCAGCAAGATCGACGACACCAATGCACACGGAGAATGAAGAAAAGGAAGGAGAAGAAGCACTTCTCTGTCGAAGTAGAGCAGCCAGAGGAAGAAGGCGACAACAATCGCAGAAGCAGAAAGACGACGAAAAGTCAGTGCGGGAGAAACAACTGCTCGGGATCGATTTATAGCAGTAAAGTAAGCGACGAGCGGCAAGCGACACCGCTCCAGATGTCTTTGCCCGAACCCAACCTGCTACCCAGCCAACACCTCACATATCCAACATAGGATCAGCCAGCACACACTCCTCCAGCACAAAATAAAAGCAGCGATATATATATATATATATCCAGCCCAACATAAACAGCCAGCCCACAAGTAAAGCAGCCCAAGATATATTGATTAGTCCCAATATAAAGCCCACTTTAAATTGTAAATGTACCAAATAAAGAAATAAAACGAAACAAAAGCAAAAACTAATTCATCAAAATAATTAGCAAAAATTGAAATGTGCCTTTTTCATCATCGGGGAAAGAAATAAATTAAAGTGAGTGCGCGAAATATGAGGGTGTTACAATCCTTCCCTCATAAAAGAACTTTTCGTCCTCAAAAAGATAATATATATTTATAAGTTGATTTACAATATGCACATCAAAGAAAGATTACATTTTTTATTTTTTGTTATATGTAAATGATCGTGGCATAATCAATCTCTCTTCCGAAATTTCTGGCGGAGGTATTGGAGCAGGTGCTGGGGCAGGTGCTGATGCTAAGGATTCAGCAAACATTTGATATAATTGCTGTTGTAGAGGAAATTGTCCATGAGAATTAATTTCCTTATTCATGAGCTTTGGACAATTTTTCTTTGTATGCCCCGACTGACGACAATAATAACATGCCCCAATCAAACATTCTCCTTTATGAAAACGGTTACACTTGGCGCATTTCGTCGAGTTTGCTTGGGACGCATTACTGGTTGATGGACCAATTTGTATTGTCTTAGCAACATCTTTGCCCTGTACTTCACTTTGAGTGGGATTTCCGTGGCTTTTCTCTTCCCACTATCTCAATATTTCTGCGTTTTGCCTTGATCGATCTCCACTAATCGCGCTCGCTCGACCAACTTTCCATATTCTAGGATATCCAGAGGTACGAGTAGATTGCGGATATCGTCCTGCAGTCCTTGTTGAAATTGCATGCAATGATTTTCTTCCGAGGCTACGAGAGAGTTGGCATAATATGCTAATTTTGAGAATTCCATCTCGTATTGTAGAACTGTTTTTGTCCCTTGAACTAGTCGCAGGAATTGGTCGTGTAGGACTCTTTTCTCCGATCGTGGCACAAACAAATTTGTAAATTCCTGGATAAAGTCTGACCATGATACCAGGTCATGTCTGGCAAATTTTGTGGCGAGTAAGTTGTTCCACCAACGCTTTGCTGCGCCTTCAAGTAAAAATGACGTGAGTTCAACTTTCCGATCCTCTGGGCAGCGCATCGCCTGGAAGATGGTTTCAATACGGAGTATCCAATCTTCTGTTTTTAAGGGAGACATACCTTCTACAAAAGTTGGTGGCTTTAACTCCATAAACTGTTTAAGATCATAGTCCATTTGACGGTATTGGAGTGCCAGAACTTCTACTATTGGAGGGAGATTTGGAGGAGGGTTCATTGGATGTTGATGTGGTTGATGTGGTAGGTTAGGATTCTCTTGGGGAAGTGTGGGTCCTAAAGCAGCTAACGTCGGGAAAACTAACTTAAAAGCCTCTGCTATTGATAGCACGAAATCCGAAGGACGCCAATGGTGTTGATGCCCGTTGTCACTTCCCTCGGACCTGGTAGCTGCTTGATGGTCATGATCTTCTTGATTCTCCCGACAGCGTTGACTGCGACGACTAGAATAAACTTGGACATGTTCCTATTCACGAAATTTATTTAATTAAGTTACCTATTAACTTATGTGTTATATTTTCGTACTGCCTACGACCACACATATTGAAAATAAACCTGCCCTCTGATACCAATTATGAAGACCCTTTTTTCCGGGCTTCCCAAAATGATCGACATTAATTTTCACTAGTGGATCGTAGGAAAGAAAACACAGTACAAAAAGAGTAACACAGAATTTCTTATTCCATTCTTTTATTTATTAACACGATCATACATGCGCTTAATCAAAATCTGATAAAATTTACAATAATTTTCTGAACAGAGTAATTTATGACTTTCAGAAGCTTCTTCGATTCCTTTGTAGACATTTAACCATACCTGTTCTAATTCTTCAGGCGCGAACCTCCGCCGTACACTTGGAGTCACACCTGTTGTTTGAAAAAAATGAAACCACTGAGGGTTAGTCATAAAAATTATGAATATGTGAGAAAAATATTTCGTGAAGTGCTGTACATGCAAAAAATGAAGATACTATTAATATGCATACTGTACAATAATAAATAATTTCATTTTCAAAGCTGAATTTTAATTTACTCCTTAATTTGAGTTACAAAAAATAGGAAATGCTCCGGTGATGCAAACTTGAATTGGGCCCCGCTCCCGAAGGACGTAATTTATAGGCTCACCCCTACCGGTGAATCCATCAGTAGATGCCTCTACATCATCGGATTCGAAATCATCACATTTCCCCATGCAGAGTTTTAAATTATTATCTTGGCGTGTAAATAAGAGTGTATAATAAAAATGATCCCCTCAGAATTAAATATATCGCCCACATTTTATCCCACAGCGATATCTTAATGAGTTAAACTCATATGCACAGACACTTGTTTATTTCATAAAATGAAGCATAATAGAAAAGTGAGTGAGTATACTAAATCAAGAAATAAGAAACTCACAACAGCTTTTCCTCTGTCCAAGTTCGCATTTCCGCCACGGTTCTCTTGTGACGCCATCCTCTGGTTTCAGGGTCTTGGAAACCACTGAAATTATACGCACGTTTTATTGGGTTGCGTCACCTGATATTCGTAGCCGTAATGCTTACAAAATACGTGTAAAATCTCGAAAAGTAAAAGAAATATAAAAAATGTCCGAAAAGATTTCCAACCCAAAACAGTCCTCATCCGAGACTAAAAATCTTAATCTTGGCCGACTAAACGACACAAATTAGCCAAAATGGCTCTCAAATAGTTTGTAAGAATATGAATTTCAGCTCCAAAATAAAATAAGCAACTTCGAGCACCCCAATTCCCAAACAAAACAATAGCCCAAGTAGTTAAGGAAGTAAGAAATTAAGTAAAGAGGAAGTAACCAAACCAGCCAAGGGGAAGGAGAAAGGGCACGGTGCTGTTTAGACAGGGAGCTCGAGAGCAACAACCAGAAAAGCAGCAGCTCGGGAGGTAGCCGCAGAAAAGTTGGGCCAGCAACAACAAAAACAGTAGCTAGAGAATAACAAAAGCAGGAAGGAGCAGAGAGAAGTAGAATCGGGCAGTAGCAGCCTAGCGACGACGACACAGCAACAGCAAGATCGACGACACCGAGGCACAAAGAGAATGAATAAGAAGAAGGAGAAAAAGCACTTCTCTGTCGAAGTAGAGCAGCCAGAGGAAGAAGGCGACGACAATCGCAGAAGCAGAAAGGCAACAAAAAGTCAGTGCGGGAGAAACAGGGGCTCGGGATCGACTTATAGCATTGAAGTAAGCGGCGAGCGGCAAGCGACACCGCTCCAGATCTCTTTGCCCGAACCCAGCCTGCTACCCAGCCAACACCTCACATATCCAGCATAGGATCAACCAGCACACACTCCTCCAGCACAAAATAAAAACAACCAACAATAAATATATATATATATATATATATATATATATATATATATATATATATATATATATATATATATATATATATATATCCAGCCCAACATAAACAGCCAGCCCACAAGCAGCCCAAGATATATTGATTAGTCCCAATATAAAGCGCACTTTAAAGTGTAAATGTACCAAATAAAGAAATAAAACGAAACAAAAGCAAAAACTAATTCATCAAAATAATTCGCAAAAATTGAAATGTGCCTTTTTCATCATCGGGGAGAGAAATAAATTAAAGTGAGTGCGCGAAATATGAGTGTGTTATAATCGCTGCCATCGCCGCCGTCGCTGCCACCACTCGCCGCCGATGTACCACTTCTCTCCACGGCGGTCGTCCTTCCACCGTTGCTGCCTCCTCTCCGGTCACCCGTTCCGCCGCCGTCGGTCATACCGCTACCTCCTCTACCAGCTCTTCCTCCGCCGGCCCCGACATCGCCGACTCCTCCGGCCATCTCACCGCCTCCTCTCCCGGCTCTTTTCCCGCCAGCCCCCGCCTTGCCGCTCCCACCAGCCACAGCGCCGCCTCTTTTGCCGGCCCGTGCTCCGGTGACCCCGACGGACACGTTTCTGCTGTCGGCCGTCATCTCTCCGCCATCTTGCCGCGCGTCTTTTCGCCCCCGTCTCCACCGCTACTCGCCGACACCGCAACTGCCGCTACACCCGATCAAACATTGTTCTGGCGGGAGATCAAGCTGCTTGAGGAGCCGACCATCCACATGGAGTTTGAGCTTGGGGACAAGCTTGATGTCAAGGACGGATGGAGTGTTACGGATCCGCCGTCAATTATCGCGTGTTATTATTATTATTATGTTGAGTCGTGTTATATCGAGTCGTAGTCTTAGCGTCGTAGTATTTTAATACTCACGCGTCTATTATGATATTTACATGTACGTCATTATAAGTTCTATTTAAGGGAACTCATGAGGGTTATTGTAAGGAAGCAAGAAGTGAATCAAAAACTCTCTTTATCTCTCTAACTTCCTCTCTTTCTCTCTCTAGTTCTTCTCTCCTTCCTCCACCCTCTAGGGTTTTCTTCTTCTCTCATCTCCTCCACCATTTCAAGGGCTAACACCCCTTGTATCCCAACCTCCATCCGCATCTTTGCATCCCTCCGATGAACCACCAAAATAGGCCCATAACACCACCATACCACCACCAGTCCCGATTCCTAGTTCCGGCACCTTACCAACCTGCTTTGACCTTGGATGTCCTCCACACCATTCATCGTTGCCTCCTGCATGTGTGAATTGTGGTAAAGTCTTATCCTTTATTGTTGTTTATTTTCGGCAACTCATGTTGTGGTGGAAATATATCTTATTGTGCTACTAGTTCATTTGTTGTACCATTTGCAGAGTTTATTCTGTGCGTGCTTAATTAATTGCGCCTCTTTGGTTTGTGATCAATATTTGTTATATTACATCAAAGTTTTGGCAAAGTTTAGCAAAGTTTGTGTGCCTGCTAAATTTTTATAATAATAAATTATAGTTGCAAATAATAATTTGGACCTACTTTGACATATTTTATAATTTTCATCACATTTAGGTTTGCATACAGTAAGTCCTCCCCGGATCGATCTACCACTGCATCACAATTCATGCACATGATTATTCTACTTATGGACTTTCAGTTGATGTGATCTGTGTGCCATGACTTTATTAAATCAACTCAAAACACAATCCAAACTGTTGTAAGAAGCATCACTAAACATTTAAAAACCTTCCGCCCTAAACGAAAACTCACAATAGGGGTGGACATCAACTGATTTTTCAACTCTCCAAAAGACTCTTCACATTCAAATTTCTAAACAAACTTATGATCCTTGTGACCGCAGTAAGTGGCTAGGTAATAATTGAGAAGGCTTTCACAAATCTCTATTAATAACTATCCAGGGCCATCAAACTTCTGGCATCAGATATGCTACTTGGGAGTTTTCCACTATGAGCACTTCAAACTTGGCTGGATCCACAAATTCATTGCTACTGTTAATATTGTTACATAAGAATGCCACCTCTCACGCTCATAAGTCACACTTTCAATACTTTAGATTGTTACATACAATTGTTTCTCTCTCAACACAACATCGCCCTCAAATGCCGCACATGATCCATCTCAGATTCAAAGTACATCAGTATGTCACCAATTGCTACTATAACAAACACGCCCAAAGTCTTTAAACACATTCTCATTGGATTCATGAATGCTGACTTGATATTCATAAGAGAAAATGATATTGTCATAAATGTTGGATCGTGAGACGCCCTTAGAGGGGGGGGGGGGGGGGGTGAATAAGGGTTAATAATATTTTTTTTCACTTAATATTTGCTTGAAAAAATAATTGACAGACAAAAACTAATTTTTTATAATCAAGAATAAACACTTAGTAAATCATAAGAATAGAAATGATGATAATTTATTTCACAAGTGTTAAACAAAATATAATGAATCTCTATGAAGCTAGAGATCAAGGTTATGAAAAATTACAAACTTCTTTTGATTTCACCGGTCCTTCTAACAAGAACCGGCTGACTATAACATATCTCTTCCTAGATCTAGCCACTAACCCCCCCTAGATCACAACACGATCTATTTGCTGCACACAATGCGGCGAGAACTCCCTAAGTCGCACAAGGACCTAGACGCCACGCACAAGACGGTGATTCTCTCCTAAGCCACGCAAGGACTTAGACGTCACGCACAAGGTAACGATTTCCTCTATCAATTACAAATAAGAAAGTAAGAATTACAGAGTAAATTTTAGAATGAAGTCTCCCTCAAAATGTAGCGCTGAAGACGCCGACGAATCTTTGCCAAGGTTGCTTCAGATGCCGTGTACGAATCGTCGCTCTTACACGCTTGAACCTTCTTGGGAGAATGCAATTTTCTTTTTGCTGGAGCTCTCTGGAACAGTTGCACAGGAAGGAACACTCCAACTTCTGTAAATCTTGATCTCCATAAAAAAATGAGTTGATTTTATACTCTAGCGATATCGCCTGGCGACATTGGATATCGCCAGTCGGCGATATCTTCTCCGGCTGCCACGTGTCCCACGTATTCCTGATTTTCACATAACAGATCGATCATGATCAATTGTGGGTTGTCGCCTGACGATATCGATGTCACCAGGCGACATCAAGTGTAACTGCACGCTGCGTGGAGATAATGCTGTAACTGTTCAGTCCACTGTCGCCTGGTGGCGATACTGGATATTGCCTGGCGATAGCACCTTAGCTCCTCTGTTCAAACCCGAATCCAAACCCAACTGATATTAGTATTAGACCTGTGATATCTGCACATCATAAACACCCAATGATCAAATACAAACGAGATTTTTTATTAGCAAACAAAAAAGCGTGGAACACGTGCTCCAACAATCTCCCGTTTTTGATAATAACAAATCCACTTATAAAGAAATCATGAATGACCTATAAAATGTTAAAAAATTTGATTAGCAGGACTAAACATTTGTATGTGCACATACTCTTGTATGTAACTCCCCCTACATGTGTACTCCCCCTACATGTATACTCCCTCTAAATAGAACCAAATGGTACGATTGAATTTGGTTTAAGTTTTAAAATTAAAGTAATCCTAATGAAGTAATCCAAAAGAAAGAAAATTCTCTCCCTTTTGATATTATCAAAAGAAATAACAGAGTGATTGCGGAAGCAACATAGGAAAAACCACAAACTAAAAATCAAGTGTAGAGCATGTGAAACAATGTATAGTAATGATGAAAGTGAGTGAATACGTAACATTGGCAAATTCATCCAGTTATACCATAGACACATACTCTAGTGAAGATAATGTAGATTCATTTGCGGTCCAATTCTCATGAGAAGAAATGTTAGAGATGATAATGTCGTGTACAGTGAGAGTTAGATGAAAAACACACATGTAGAACTTTAAAAGTACATGAATAAGTGAAATGTTAAAAAACAACATAACATAAAAATATACACAACTAGCCGTACATGTACCCAAGAATTCAGTGCACAAATATTAAATGAATACCCAAATAAAGTTTTTACAAGATACTTTACAATTCTTTTCAAGGTGCTCAACCTCACAATGCTTATGAAGACTTATCAGGAGTGTAAGTAGTGCTTGGTGGAGGTTTTTTGTCAGTCCTTTTTTTTGTAAACACAGCAACAAAGATGTTGGGTGAATGTATAATGTTTTTTTTGTAGGAACCATATTTTGCTTATTTTTGACATGACAAAGGACTCCAAATCACTTGTGTTGCAATATAGGATAATCAAAGATTAGTTGTGCAAAGGAAACAAGGATAATGTAATGGTTTTATCATGAAATTCTAGTGGTTATGGTAGAACATTCACAATTCACATATGTATTAAATGTGAATTCATATGTAGAGGTTCACATGTGTCAGTGTGAGTGCATTATCATAAATAAAATATTTCCCATAGTTAGAGACATGCGTAAATAATTTCACAAGTATAATACACTAGGAGTGTTGTATATAGAAAATGATATTCAAAGTTTGAATAATTGAACAATGTTCGAACTACTCCATATAAATGAATATACATTGTACAATGCCTAAACACGAGAAAGGAAGACTACTATGCAGCCATAGGAATATTTGGGACAAAAAAATAACACAATAGTAAATCCGCGATATCGCCGATCGGCGATAACGCGAAATTATAAAAACCTCCATATTCGCAGTCAAAGCACCGTTTGGAAGATATTTTCCTGAAGCAATCGAGCGGAAACTCGTCCCGACGCCGGCGAACTCTCCAAACAAAGGTAATATTGAAAATTTTTGTCTCCTTTCTTTAGGATTTTTGATTGACATGTATATAGGGAAGATTTCATGAAATTTGAGTTGAGAAGTTTTAGTTTTGTTGGTTGTTTTGCTAGGATTTGGGATTATCCTAAAACATGAAATTTTTGAGAGAATAGACCTTAGATCTTAGGGATTGATGAAGTGCAAACATAGATCTAGGGTTTTTTGAGTAACCTAAGCTCAGATCTAGAGTTTGTCAAGTAGATTTTCCAAAAAATAAATTTCATGGTTTTAGGGAAGAAGATGATGAATAGTGATTTTGAAATTTTTCTTGAATTTGTTTAGGTAAATCGGGAAGAATCTAAATTTTTTTTTCAGATCTTGTATGTAGGGATGTTGAATGTTGAAATAACACAGTGAAACCGTAAATTTTTCTATTTTCGCTATCGTCGGCGACAGTGAGTACCGCTTGGCGTTATCGACAATTTCTGAAAACATTCGTGTTTTAATGTGTACAGATACGACTTCCAGTTATAATGCTAGGAGAAGCACAAGAAGTGACAGTTACTTAGCATACAAGACATATCCGGGTATTGAAAATGCAAACATCGGTGTTGGAAAAGTGATAGAGTTCGACCCAGTTCGCCACGCACACATACACGACCTTCTTGCAATGACAAGTATAATGTCTGTCATAATACCATACACATTTTCCTAAGTATTGATTATGGAGTTTTATAATCACTTAATTGACCCTAATTTCACTGAATTGAACGGTGAAGTTCGATCTCGAGTTCAAGGACAAACAATAAAGATAACGCACTATGACTTAAGAGAAGAATTTGGCTTAATTGAGCGCGAACACATTTTGGACGTTGTGGAGAATTATAGAAAGAACAGAGATTGGATTTTATTGAATATGGTTTTACATGAAAATTCCATGAAACACCTAATCCAGTCCACGACCACACTCACCCCAAATGCACGGTTAGTGCAAGACATTTTGAGGCATACGATCATGCTCAAGGTCGGGGATACGAGAAAGATAACAACTCAATTGAGCTACGTGACATATATGATCTTGGAGAGGGAGCCTTTTGACATGACAGATTTTATTTTATCTATAATCCGGTACACTTTTAGACTTAAGAATTCGATGTGGAAGAAGCTTAACACTCTACCAATGGGGACGATAATCCAACGTATCCTATATAAGAAGTACAGTTGGATTGACCATGAATTTTATTTTGATGATTGCGAGCCTTCTATATTCTCTACGTGTGGTATACACACTAGTGACCGTTCATTACGAGCTGGTTCCACACGTAGTAGACTAGTAGTGAACCTGTATCAACGATCAGAAACCCACCACTCTCAAGAGGTGGATCACTGCGTGAAAGATTAGATGACTTGCGATAGTTGTTCGAGGAACACAAAAGAGAAGTGAAGAAACATCACACAGGAATGCAAAAGTTTATTAAATTTCTGACTAAGAGCCTCAAACTGAAACCAACTCCGGCTGAGGCGGCAGAATGGGAGAATCCGGTAGTGGAGCCTCCACGACAGTCTTTACGCCGACCTCGTCGGACACGGAGTAGTGGTCAAAGATCCACTGAAGAATAAGAGGATACCAGTGCTGGGGATAGCATAAATTCCTGAGGTTTGGACAAAAAAAGGTTTTTGGATATATCGTCGGGCGACAACCAGTAACGCCGGACGATGGTACTTTTCAGTTTACTTTCTGTTTTTTGTGAGCATTAAGCATTGTAATATTTTTTAGTGAACTATGTTGTGTGTACAATCATGGATGCTGTTTCGTACATTATGTCGTAATATGGTGGTTATGTTAATTTAATTATAAATTTTTGTGCTGTTATTTGTTTTTTTTCGTTTAATTATTATGTCAATTCATTAGCTTGATATGTCAGGATTCCTAACTTTAGTCTTAGTAAAGAAAAACGAGAATCTGGAAGTGATTTTGTGAAAATATCGGCAAGCTGTGAATCTGTTCCTATAAAATTAACTTTTACTATATTTTGTTTAATGTGGTCTCTAATGAAATGATGACGTACATCTATATGTTTGGACCTAGAGTGATGAACTAGATTGTTGGTTAAATCAATTGCACTTTTGTTATCGCATTTTAGTTTAACGGTGTCTTGGTTTATTTCAAAGTCTTCTAAAGTTTGTTTCATCCACAGAGGTTGTGCACAACAACTATCTAGTGCAATATATTCGACCTCGGTGGTGGATAATGCAACAAAATTCTATTTCCTACTCGACCATGAGATGAGTGATGAGCCTAGAAAGTGACAAATGTCACTTGTGTTCTTACGATCTAATGAACAACCAGCATAATCAGAATCTGAATAACCATGCAAAATAAAACTACATTATGTGGATACCACAAACCTAGCTTAGATGTACCAATAAGATATCTAAAAATACGTTTAACCGCTTTTAAATGTGATTCTTTAGGATTAGCCTGAAATATAGCAGATAGATAAACTACAAACATAATATCAGGTCTAGATGCGGTTAAATAAAAAAGTGATCTTATCATCCCTCTATATAATGTTTGATATATAAAAATTTCACTTTCATCTTTTTCCTTATTTCAAAGAGACACTCATAGGGGTATTAACTTGTTTTAGATTTTCAAATGCAAATCTTTTTAAAACATCATGAATATATTTAGATTGACAAATAAAATTACCATCATGACTTTGTGTAATTTGAAAACCAAGAAAATAAGTAAGTTCTCCTACCATACTCATTTCAAATACATTTTTCATAATTTCTATCACATTATCACATAATTCTTCATTGGTGGATCCAAAAATAATGTCATCAACGTAAATTTATAACACTATTATATCATCATGAACATGTTTAATGAAAAGTGTACAATCTGTACTACTCATTTTGTAATCATTTTTTAATAAATACAGTCATTCTATCATACCATGTTCGGGGTGTTTGTTTTAAACTATAAAAGGGTCTTTTCTAATTTAAAAACATGATCAAAAAATTTATCATGAACAAAACCTGAAGGTTGTTCTACATAAACCTATTTCTTAATATACACGTTAAGAAAATCAGTTTTTACATGCATTTGAAATATTTTAAATTTTTTAAAACTAGCAAATACAAGAAAAATTCTAACAGCTTCTAAACGTGCTACGTGTGCAAAAGTTTCATCAAAATCTATTTCTTCAATTTGTGAATATTCTTTTGCTACAAGTCTATCTTTGTTTCTAGTGACCCTAGATTCACTATTCATTTTATTTTTAATGGTCCACTTTACACCTACAATAGGATGATTTGAAGGTCTTTCAACTAGTTTCCAAACCTTATTGCGTTCAAATTGACTAAGCTCTTCATTCATAGCTAAAAATAAAGAATCATCATTTAAAGCGGTTTGCACATCTTTTGGTTCTATATCAGATATAAAACATAAGTTTGAAAATAAATCATGTAAAGATGAACGAGTACTTACCCATCTTGATGGTTTTCTAATAACCAAATTTTGTTAATGATCTTTCGAAAATCTCAGTATACTTGGAGACACATATTCTTGCATTTTTCTTCTTTGTCTCCAAGTATTTCATCATCACCCAACCTTAGTGGAGGGAAGTACTTTTCATCATTACCTGTATGATTAGTTTCTACACGAGAGAAGTTCATCAAATTTAATATGAATTGATTCTTCAACTATTTTTGTCTTTTTATTATAAACTTTATAAGCTTTAATAGTTGAAAAATAACCAATAAATATGCTTTTATCACATTTTTCATCAAACTTTCCTAAAGTGTCTTTAGTGTTCAAAATGAAACATTTACATCCAAAAACTTTAAAATAAGATACATTCAGTTTCTTTTGAAAATATAATTTATAAGGTGTTAATTTCAAGAAAGCTCGAAACATAACACGATTAATAACATAACATGCAGTATTTATAGCTTCAGCCCAAAATGATCTCGGTAATTTGTATTCAGATAACATAGTACGAGCTAGTTCTTGAAGAGTTCTATTTTTCCTCTCTACCACACCATTTTGTTGCGGTGTTCGAGTAGCGAAAAATTCATGCTTAATTCCTAAATCAGTACAAAAAGATACAAATTTATTATTATCAAATTCAGCTTCATGATCTGAACGAATGCATTTTATTTTTAAATCAAGTTCATTTTGAACGCGTATAAACAATTTTGAAAATTCTAATAATACATCAGATTTTGACGTTAAGAAATTATCCAACAATAATGAAAATAATCATCAATAAAAACAAACGTGTATTTTCTACCTCCTAAACTTTGTGTAGTAACTGGGCCAAACAAATCCATATAAATTAATTGTAAAGGTCTAGTAGTTGAAATAACATTTTTGCTTTTGAATGAAGACTTTGAAAATTTACCTTTTTGACATGCTGAACATAAAGTAGATAAATTTCCACGTAAAGTAGGTAAACCATTAATTAATTTATCTCGTGATAATTTTAAGATTAACTTGGAACTTGAATGTCCAAGTCGCCTATGTCATAAATCTAACTTTTCGTTTTTAGACATAAAACACTTTAATGATGAATGTGATAAATCATTAAATTTTATCATGTAAACATTTTGATATCTAGGAACAGTAAGAACGATATCATTTGTTTTGGAATAAAAATTTTTGCAATGGTTTGAAAATGATTCAAATAATACGTTTAAACAAATATCACATAATTGACTTATAGAAATTAAGTTATATTTTAAACTTTTCACACAAAACATTTGATATAGTAAATGAATTGTTACCTACTACTCCAATGCCAATGATACTTCCTTTAATATTGTCTCTAAAAGTAACTACTACTCCTTTCTTCATCTCCATGATAAGAAACTTTGACTTGTTGCCCGTCATGTGCTTTGAACATCCTGAGTGCAAATATCACACATCTTTCTTGTCCTTAGCCTGCCAACACACCTAAAAAGAGGATGAAAGTAAAGATCTGGTTACCCAAGTGGTTCCTTCCATAGTGTAGGAGGAAGCGTTAGGTACCCAGACTTGTTTAACAGAACAGTGTCCTGTCTTCCTACAAGTGTGAGTGGTGTGAGCAAACTTGTTACATTTGGCACACGTGATAAAGGATGTTGAGGGATTTTCAAAACATTTTGAGACTTCTTGCTGGAAGAAGCAGTAACAGTGGATTTTAAGTTTTTATCTGAAAGCATCGATTTTTTGAACTTTTCGCTATCGCCGACGATAGTGGTTATCGCCGGGTGATAGCTTCCAGATGTGTATCCAAGCCCGAATTTTGTTGAACCATAACATTGATTCGCCAAAATCATATTCAGTGATTTTCGGCCCACTCCAAACTTTTTAATGACCATTTCTAAATCACGAACTCGGGCTTTCAAGGCGGTGTTTTCAACAACTATTGTACCGCATCGGTTTGTAAAATCCTTCTTACCGCCTTCTACTTGGTATTAAGAGAATTTTAGAAATCTTTCTAAGGTCCCTTTTTCCCTTGTAAAAGAATCAACATGAGACCGAGACTTAGAAATATCCTTTTCAAGTTCTAGTATCCTTGTCAAAGAGGGACAATACTTTTGACAAGTTAATTTCTCCTTCCCAAGTACTTTTAACTCAGTGGTTTAATTTTTATTTTTTTTGACAACATTTTAATTTCAGATTTAAGTAATTTGATTTCAGTTAAGCTTTTGTCAAAATGTTTACAAATTATTAAGAATTCAGAATATAAATCGTCATAAGTCGGAAAAGTTACCTTAGTGTCGCTCTTGACACTGCACTCGTCATCAGATGATGAGACTCTCTTTCCCATCAGACACATGTTGGCCTGCTCTTCAGTTTCTGAACTTGAATTCCTCGACTCCTCAGAAGTGACGTCATCCCAGGTTTCAGCCTTCAGAACTTTCTTCTTATCCTTCTTCTTGTGCCTCTTCTCTTTCAGTTCTTTCAGATATTTTGTGCACTTGCTCCTGATATATCGACTCTTCTGCAATGGTAACACCCAGGTGGTGGACGCTCTTCATCATCCTCTCCATTAACTTTTCCTTTTCCTTTCCTGTACTCAGACCCTTTCTTGTTGAAAAACATCCTGAAAGAATTTTTTTTTCAGGGTTTCTCATGAATCTTTTGAACTTTTTTACGAACAGACTTTCTTCATCTTCTTCCTCATCCTCATCAGACTCACTCTCAGCATCCTTCTTGGACTTCAACGCCAATGCTTTCTTTCTCAGCTCCATATTGTACTCTTGTTGTTGAATCCTCAGTTCCACTTCATGGGTTTTCAGGTTTCCTATAAGATTCTCGATTTGAAAAGTCTTTAGATCGTGTGACTCCGAGATGACAGTCACTTTTGGATTGAACTTTGGGGGAAACGATCTAAGAATCTTCCTCACTAAATCTCCGTTTGCGAAACTTTTTCCAAAAATCTTCGAGTCATTCACGATTTTGCTGAACCTAATGTACATGGAGTCTACATATTCATCGATCTCATCTTGAACTTTTCAAATTCTGACTCTAATTGGAAAAGCTTTGAGTCTTTCACCTGCGATGTACCTTCATGAGTAACTTCAAATAAGTTCCAAATATCATACGCAGTTTCACAAGCACATACACGATTAAATTCAGTTCTATCTAAACGCGCAGAATAAAACGTTCATTGCCTTAGCGTTATTTTTACATTGAAGCTTATCAGATTCATCCCATTTGTCTTTGGGTTTTTCCATGCTAACACTTCCAACTATGGTTTTAGGTGGAGTGTAGCATGTTTCTATCATGCCCCATACTTCGATATCTAATGCAATTAGAAAGCATCACATTCGAGTTTTCCAATAGTTATAATCTGTGCCAGTGAACAAGTGAGGTCTACTTATCCCTTGCCTCTCGGAAAACGCGTGATTGTTTTGCGCCATTACTTCCGGAGGTGAAACCAATTTGGAGTAACCTTGCTCTGATACCAATTGTTGGATCGTGAGACGCCCTTAAAGAGGGGTGAATAATGGTTAATAATATTTTTTTTCACTTAATATTTGCTTGAAGAAATAATTGATAGAAACAAAAACTAATTTTTCATAATCAAGAATAAACACTTAGTAAATCACAAGAATAAAAATGATGATAATTTGTTTCACAAGTGTTAAACAGAATATAATGAATCTCTATGAACGTAGAGATTAAGGCTATGAAAAATTACAAACTTCTTTTGATTTCACCAGTCCTTCTAACAAGAACCGGCTGAGTATATCGTTTCTCTTCCTAGATCTAGCTACTAGCCACCCCCTAGATCTCAACACGATCTAGTCGTTGCACACAAGGCGATGAGAACACCCTAAGTCGCACAAGGACCTATACGCCACGCACAAGGCAACGATTCTCTCCTAAGGCACACAAAGACCTATACGCCACTCACAAGGTGACGATTTCCTCTATCAATTACAAATAAGAAAGTAAGAATTACACAACAAATTTTAGAATGAAAACTCCCTCAAAATGTAGCGATGAAGACGCCGACTAATCCTTGCCAAGGTTGCTTTAGATGCCGTGTACAAATCGTCGCTCTTTCGCGCTTTAACCTTCTTGGGAGAATGAAGTTTTCTGGTTGCTGGAGCTCTCTGGAACAGTTGCACGGGAAGGAACACTCCAACTTCTGTAATTCGTGATCTCCACAGAAAAACGTGTTGATTTTGTATTTTAGCGATATCGCCTGGCGACACTGGATATCGCCAGCTGGCGATATCTTCTCCGGTTGCTACGTGTCCCACGTATTCCTGATTTTCGCAGAACAAATCGGTCATGACCAATCGTGGGCTGTCGCCTGGCGATATTGATGTCGCCGGGCGACATCTAGTGTAATTGCACGCCGCGTGGAGATAATGCTGTAACTATTCAGTCCACTGTCGCCTGGTGGCGATACTGGATATCGCCTGGCGATAGCACCTTAGCTCCTCTGTTCAAACCCGAATCCAAGCCCAAATGATATTAGTGTTAGACCTGTGATATCTGCACATCATAAACACCCAATGATCAAATACAAACGAGATTTGTTATTAGCAAACCAAGAAGCGTGGAACGCATGCTCCAACAATAAAGTCATAGTTCCCATATCTCGTACAATCATATTAACAACTGTCTTCGAAATGTCATCATCTTTAATCAGCAACGTAGTCCCTAGATCTCAAATTCAACTTACGATACTTGAAGAATCCTCCGAACTGTTTGAAGTTGTTGTCTATCCTTGTGATTTGGTACTTGTTCTTAACAACGATTTGAGCTCCCGGTAATCAATACAAAATCTGAGTATCCCGTCTTTCTTCTTGACAAGCAGCTCAAGAGTCCCCTTCGGCGACTCAGACCAATGCATCAACATTCTATCAACTCTTGCTTCTGCACTTTCAAATTAATCAACTCTCCAGGGCCCATTCTATAGGGAATCCTCGCCAATGACCTCACATCATGTACTAGTTCTCTGCAGATAATCTACCTCTCTTGATGGAGGCGCACCTGCAACTCATCATGAAAAACATTGGGATACTTTTTAACCACTAACACATCCTGGATAACTTTCTCTTACCTAATTAATATATCAAGGTAAGAGTACATTGCATCGGTCCCAATAGCTCTCACTACACTGATTGCAGAAATCATCGTCGCAACTGCACTTTGTAGTCCTCATAATTTAACAAAATATTTTCCTCACCCACCGTGTTTCACCTCCTTAGACATACAATCAAACTTCACGCATTGGTTCGTAAACCAAATTTTCATCAATATTACGTCAAACTTGATGTTAGACTGGTGCCTGTTCAATTCAAATTCTATTTTCCCATTTAAAGGATGACCATGCATTTATGACTTTTCATCATCAACTATCCGTTCAACATCCCGAGTTATAGTCCTCGATCTATTCTAGTATTTTGTACGCCCTCAAACCAAGGATGCTCACAAATGCCACCAACAAAAGAGAATGCGACACACCCACATCACACAGTTCCTTGGTAGTGCTTATCGGCACTAAGAATGATGGCCACAAATGAGAACTACTAATTTAGGAAACAACAAGTCACAATATGAATTTACATTTACAATACAATAAAAATTGAGAGGAAAGAAGGTGAATTTCAGCATTTTATGTTGATTTTCATCTCCTTCGTTGTTGCTCGATTTATGTTGGATGTGTGTAAAAGTTCTTGTGAAACCTTTTAGTTTATTTGGAAAAAATTTTGCGGGCTTGTTCATATACAGGATGAATTTGTTTGTTCTATATTTGTTTGGGAATATGTGATTTATCCTAAATTGTTGATTCTAGTTGCAAGGAGAATCATATGAAGTGAATAATGCTGCTGGACTGATTTTCAGTTCGGGTAGTGAGTTTATTTTCTCTTCACTGATCTGGATATTCATCCTTTTTTCTTTCTAGGCTGAAGTTTTGTATAAGTTGATAGAAGATTTTGCTGATCTCAAGGGAGATCAGTCGGAGATTGTTTTGGATCTCTTTTGTGGAACTGGAACTATTGGATTGACTCTTGCGAGAAGGTGAAATCTTACCAGATAGCCATTGCCTTCCTCATGATTAATAGTTTATCCCAACAACTTACTCTTTTTATTTTCAGGGTGAGACATGTCTATGGATATGAAGTTGTAGAAGAAGCAATCTCAGATGCCCGTAGAAATGCTATAATCAATGGCATCCATAATGCTACATTTGTTCGAGGGGACCTTAATAAGATTGATGATAACTTTGGGAAAGACTTCCCAAGACCCGACATTGTAATATCAGGTTCTGTAATTATTAAATTTTCATTTATTTTTTAACTAAGTTTGCTTTGCGTTTTTCCTACATTCTCAGTTATTTCAGGCAGTATTCTAGTTGTAGTATGATACCTTAAGAAAAGAAATTATCAGCTTATTTCCTTCCCATTTCTCATTAAAGCCATGTTTGGGAGAGCGGATGGAGAGTGGTAATGACTGTAAACGCAATTATGAAAAATGCATGGAGAGTGGTAATGACTGTGAATGCAATTATGAAAAATGCATGTTGCTATTATCTCAAACTACGTTTTAGGCCAAAATTTTACCAC
This sequence comes from Platanthera guangdongensis, assembly GCA_039583875.1. Classification (NCBI taxonomy): domain Eukaryota; kingdom Viridiplantae; phylum Streptophyta; class Magnoliopsida; order Asparagales; family Orchidaceae; genus Platanthera; species Platanthera guangdongensis. The sequence goes on from CM077159.1 coordinate 156,405,384, forward strand.
AATCATGAAGATGTGATCAAACTCTAGTAGCCCTGAACAAACTAAATTGAAATCTTGGGCAAAAAAACTCACATAAGTTCCAAACGCTGGTAAAGCATCATCACCGTGTTTACCGCAACAATTTCACACCATCGCCACTCAAACGACACAAGTGTCCCAAACAGAACCTAATAAGTAAAGTTGCGCTTCAATGAATCTAAATGCGAGCAATAAATTCAAAACACAAGCTCAGTTATCCTTCTATTGTGAAGGTTTATTAGGTTGGAAAAAGAACATGTAAAGGCCCATATAATGGCCCATAATAAGCCTTCTTCCTCTTTGCGTAATAGTCACACATCTTGAAAAAGAGACTCTTCTCTCTCTTCTCTCCGTATATATATATATACTCATACTTGTATTTACATACACAAGAAGTATATACAAAGTTTCACATTTTTCCCAATTGTTTGTGCTCTTTTCTACTTGGTATCAGAGCCATCGATTCTTCTGGGTGGTCTTTGATTTTCTAATCGCAACCCCTTTTACAATCTCTTGTCTTTCGGTGGTTAGCGGTTTTGTCTAACCGCACCCCTCCCATGGTCTCTTCATCTCCAGACTGGCGAACAGACTGTTTGTGTCCGCAGGTTACTCGGTGTGTTGTTTCCACCTTCTGGTTTCAGATCTTCTCTTGATTTTATAGACTTCACTGCTGGGTCCCACCGTGCGGTCTGCCCGGTTCGGCCTCATCTTGCCTGCTGCTCTTCCTTGATCGTGCAGTCTGTCTCTTTAACCGCTGCGGTCTGGTCTAGTCTTTGTTCGCCGCGGTCTGCCCTTGCCGCTGTTCGGGAGGTTTGATATGTGCTGCTGCTAACCGCGGTTCTTCTCAGTGTTTGCCGTTGGAGCGTGTTCGTCGCGGTTTGCTCTTTGTGTTTGCCCGAAGTTCTCTCTTTACTCTGCTTGCCGCGGTTTGCGTTCTATCCACTGCGCTATATTTGCTTGATCCGCTGCGGGCTCTATCCGCCGATCTCTCTTCCTTGCCGCTTGGTGTTCTCTGTTCGCCGCGGATTGTTTCCCTCCGCTCTCTAGTCGCGTGCTGCTCTGCCTGCGGATTGGCGTTCTTCTCTAACCGCAGCTCTTTTGCCTGCTGCGAACTCATCTAGCCGCTGCAAGCTCTTCTACCCGCGAGCTCTTCTACTTGCCAGCCCGTGTTCGCGCGAGTAGCCGCGATTTCCTCCTCTTTATCCTCCGCAATCTATTCTATGCCTGCCGCTCCTCAGTTCGCCGCAGCCTTGCCGGTTAGCCCGCTTCAAGCCGCAACGCCGTGTTAGCTGTTCTTGGTTGACGGGGCTATCTCTCCCCTTCTATCTGCCAGATCGTGCGGTCTTGCCTAGCCTCTGTTGCTCTTGCCACCAGTGTATTGCCAGTCTCCCAGCTTTGCTGCTGCTGCCTTTGTTCCTGTCTATAGTGGTCTGTCCGTTGTGCCTTCTTAGCCGCTTACCAGCCTTGACGGTTAGCCGCTTCGCCTAGACGCTTGGTTGTGTGATCATGGATTCCTCTACTGATTCTTCTCTTCCAGCTTGCTTGGTCCCTGCTCCTGAACTTCGTTATGAGTTGAAAATCACCACCATCTCTCTTACTGGGAAGAACTTTGTTGAGTGAGTGCATTCTGTCCGCGACGATGAGCGTGTTCAGACTTGACTTCTCAACTCTCTTGATGATCAACCTTACTGCATGACCATGTACCATGAGACGACCAATACGATGTGGGATGAGCTCCATTTCCTATACTCCAACAAGGATAGTCTCCAACACCTGTATGACATTATCACCGATCTTCAGTCCCTTGACTCAGACAGTGCTGTTGACTTAACCTCCTTTGTTGTTCGTTCCAAGACGCTGGTTTAGGCCTGGATTCAGCATCAGCCCCCGACTACGGATCTAGCTGCCCAACACCCTCAAAAGATAATTGTTGGTATTGCCATGATGATGACTAGTGTTCCGCCCCATCTTCATAGTGTTCGGGCTCAGATCCTCTCATCTATTACTATTCCCTCATTCTCTGATGTATGCTCCATGCTGTTAAAGGTTTCACCGCCTCCTGATGCTATTGGCCCTCCTTCACCGGCTCTTCTCCAGGAATATTCTGCACCATTACTCTCTCTCCCTCCCCTACTCGTGGAGGACGTACATGCTCTCGGGGGAGGGGCTGAGGTGGCCGATCGAGGCCTAAATGTTCTTTCTGTGGTAAAGATGGACACCTTGAGGTGACTTGCTATCACAAATATGGTCTGCCTCCTAGTCCCAATGCTTCTGTTTCTGCCCTCAGCCCTTCTGCCACTCGTGCTGATCTTGATGAAGTTCGTCTCCAACTCCAACAACTTCAGGGGTTGCTCCACAACTCAACTGCCTCCATTGCCTCCGTCTCTCATGAAGGTATCGCTTGTCTCTCCACTAGTCCGCGTTGGATAGTGGATTCAGGTGCTACTTACCATATCACTTATTTGAAGCCACCTCAATACTTGGATTCTCCGCATCCAAAGTTTATCACCGCAGTCAATGACAGCACCCCTTTTGTCTCCGACTCTGCTGATATACCTCTCAATCCCTGTATTTCTCTTCGCTCGGTTCTCCATGTCCCGGGTTCTCCGTTTAATTTACTTTCTGTTAGTCGTCTTACTACTGATTTGGATTGCTCTATTGCATTCACCTCTTCTTCATTTCTGATGCAGGACCGACAGACGCAAAGTATCATTGGTAAATGACGACTGCACAACAATCTCTACCTCCTTGATGTCTCCCCCTACCATTCTCTCCCCCGTATTCTTTGTTGATTGACATCAACATCATGGGCAAGCTCCTCTTTCGGTTCTCAAGAAGGGTCTTTCTAATGTTAATCTTCCTGCTTTTACATGTGATTCTTGTATTTTGGGGAAACAACATCGTTTCTCTTTTCCTTCTCATTGTACTCGGAGCTCCGCTCCTTTTATGTTAGTACATTCTGATATTTGTGGCCCGTACAAAATAACTAGTGTGTATGATTATCGTTATTTTATCACCTTTATTGATGATTATTCTCGAATGACATGGTTGTACTCGCTCCAAGCTTCCTCGAGTATTTCGAGCTTTTGTTCTTGAGACTCGCACATAATTCTCTAACAAAATCAAAACACTTCGGACGGATAATGCTCGGGAATACACTAGTGATGAGTTTGATAACCTCTGTTCTGAGTTTGTAATTATTCATCAAACTTCATGTGCATATACTTCTCAACAAAATGGTACGACTGAGCGCAAAAATATACATCTTCTTGATGTTGTCCGCTCTATCATGATTCAAATGCACGTTTCCAAGACTTATTGGCACTTTGCAGTTTCGATGACGTGTTATCTCATTAACTGTCTGCCCTCTTCCGTGCTCAACAACGCCACCCCGTTCAGCCTCCTCTTTCTTTCCACACCTCCATTCATTCTCACACCTCGAATATTTGGTTCTACTTGCTATGTTCATTTTTAGGTCTCTCCACCGACAAGTTCGATACTCGTGCGGCCAAACATATGTTTGTTGGTTATTCCCGCACTCAAAAAGACATGTTTACTATTCTCCCACTACCCGCTAGGTGACGGTTTCAGCGGATGCTACCTTTCTGGGAGATCAACTATTTTTCTCCACTCCAACGCCATCTCTTCCACCACCATCATTGCCAAGACCTGTCATTCCAGTTACGTTTCCTCCACCACCTCCACTCCTCCCCTCCCCAGCTCTGGTTCTCCACAACCCCCCTTCTTCGTCTTTATACTCGTCAACCTCCCAGCTCCCCCGTCCCACTGCAGTCGGCTTCAACCTCTGACACTCTGTGACCTGTCAACCCGGCCTCTGCCTCCACAACCCATCCTATGATAAATTATGTATCCTTACATCACCTGACCCCGACACTTTAATCCTTTGCTACCCCATTATCCTCTATTTCTGTCCTTAACTCTGTGCAGGAGGTTCTCTAACATCTGGGCTGACGGGCGACCATGAACAAAGAAATGACGGCCCTCTGGGGTAATCAGACATGAGATCTGGTTTCTCTTCCTCCGGGACAGACTACTGTTGGATGTAAATGAGTCTTTGTTATCAACCATGCCCCTGATGGGACGATTGATCATCTTAAGGTCCGTCTGCTGGCTCGTGGATTTACTCCACAACAGGGTCTCAATTATTAGGAAACATTCTCTCCAGTGACCAAGCTAAACGGTTCGTGTCCTACTCTCCGTAGCTGTGCATCGTCAGTGACCCCTACATCAACTGGATATCAAGAATGCTTTTCCCAATGTTGATCTCCAAGAAACTGTCTACATGCAACAACCTCTAGGGTTTGAGACCACGGGGGAGTCCCGAGTTTGTCACCTTAAAAGGTTGATTTATAGTCTCAAACAATCTCCTCGGGCATGGCTCGATAAGGTCAGTAGGGCTGTTCGGGAGGTTGGCTTTACTCAGAGCTCGACAAATTTCTCTTTGTTCACTCGACATAGAACAACAGGAACGGTTCTTCTTTTGGTGTATGTCCATGACATCCTAATCACAAGAGATGATTCAAAAGGAATACAAGTGGTCAAACAACACCTTAGTTCTGTTTTTCAAACAAATGATCTGGGGAACCTTCGATACTTCCTTGGTCTTGAGATTGCAAGACGTCCTGATGGTCTTGTCCCATCTCAACGGAAGTACTGTCTTGACCTTCTTCAGGATGCTGAATATTCTGGATGCAAGCCGGTTAATACTCCTATAGATGCAAAATACAAGCTGTGTACACATGCTTCTGATGTTGATCTTTTTCTTCCAAATCCATAATACTATCGACTTCTGGTTGGAAAATTGATTTATCTAACAGTCACAAGACCAGACATATCCTTTGCTATTGGGGTTGTCGGCCGGTTTATGCATTCTCCTCGGGTGTCTCATCTACAGATTGTCGAACGTTTTCTGCGATACCTGAAAACAACTCCTGGTCAAGGGCTGGTATACAAAAATTCTTCCTCGTCTACTCCAACATTCGTTGCGTATTCAGATGTTGATTATGCTGGTTCCCTGAATGATCGACGTTTCACCAACGGATTTTGTACTTCGGAAGTCACCTTCTTACCTGGTACAATAAGAAATAGTCTGTGATTGCTCGATCTTCGGCCGAAGCTGAGCACCGTTCGATGACGTCTGTTGTATCTGTGCTCACATGGCTTGAGAGTCTCCTAGGTGATATGAGAGTAAAACTTTTCTCACCAGCTGCCTTACTCTGTGACAGTCAAGCTGCTATACACATAGCTAAGAATCCCGTCTTTCATGAAAGAACAAAACACATTGAAGTTGACTGTCACTTCATTCGGGAAAAAGTTCAAGTGAAGAAGCTGGAATTGAAACATGTTTCGGCTACTAACCAAGTTGCTGATCTTCTCACTAAGACCCTACCAAGTGCTCTATTTTATCAGTTCTTATCCATGCTGGGTGTCTGCTCCAGCTTGCGAGGGAATGTTGGAAAAAGAACATGTAAAGACCCATATAATGACCCATTATAGAAATAATAGTCCCACATCTTGAAAAAGAGACTCTTCTCTATCTTCTCTCTCTATATATATGTACTCATACTTGTATTTACATACACAAGAAGTGTATACAAAGTTTCACAGTTTTTCCCTGTGTTTGTGCTCTTTTCTACAATTAGAAAAGAAGACGGCGGACAAGATATAGAAGCAGTTTTCAACTAGTTGAATTAGCTTCTTTTTATTTCATCCAGTTGATCAAGTATACACAATCTCTTAGCTTGGATTCTAGTGTTATTGCTTCCTGATGACTACTGAGTATTGCAGATTATCCTTTTTGCCAAAATTTTCAGATCCAAATCGCCCAGGCATGCACTCGAAGCTGATTAAATATCTCCTTAAGCTGAGGGCATCACGTATTATCTATATTTCATGTAATCCAGCAACCTGCTCACGTGACCTTGATTATCTTTGTCATGGCTTGGTATGTATTTTACATTTTTTTGTTACTAGCCTGCTCGTGTTTATATGGTTTTCATGCTATTAAATTATTCAAAGCCGGCCGCAGCCTGAGAGAAATTTGACTGGGTGCTATCGATTGAAAAGTGTACAGCCGGTGGATATGTTTCCTCATACACCTCACATTGAGTGTATCTGTGCTCTGGAGCTCTGCTAGATATCGGTATGTGTTAATATGTTTCCTCAATTCACTCTTCACTTTGTTTTACTCAGCTTCCTTGATTATTAGCATGTTTTTTGATGTAAATGTAAGATATCACTTTATATTTCTAATAATAATAATAATTAATTACTAATATCACAATAAGCAAGTTGATTAGATTTGTTAGAAATGAACTGTATTTCTATATATTTTTATGAAGGGACCAAAAGGTCTTACATAAATAGGAGAAGAGGCAAGGGGAGAGAGTCCATCTACACAATGTGGGACTAAAGGAGATAAACAAAAAACAATATTAAATACAAGAATAATACAATATTTAACACGCTCTCTCAAACTCACGGTGGATCATGAACCGAGAGTTTGCTAATAAGATAACGGAATCTTGCAGTTGTGAGAGACTTGGTGAGGAAGTCTGCAACTTGTTCTTCAGAGGCAATGAACGGTAGAGAAATAGTGTTGGCGAGGAATTCGAGCAGCAGCAGTACCAGAAGCAGCTGAAAGACTGTGTTCCGCAGAAGAGCTGGCGGAGGAGGCAGATTGAAATAGGGGTGACCGGAGTATCAGCTCCTCTAACCGTTGCAGAGGATCGGTAGCAGCAACAGCAGTGGGGTGAGAGCCGGGACCACGGCCGCGTCCCCGACCACGGCCGTCACGGCGATGGTCAGAAAGGCGGTGCTCGTCAGATCGAGGGGGACGGGTGGGGCAAGCAGACTTCATATGCCCCACCTTCTTGCAGTAGTGACACGTAACAGCACTGTGACGCGGAGGAACTGCAAGAGCCGTATCAAGCGGGAAAGGGGGCTGGAGGGCCACGGGAGGTCGGAGACGAGTCTCTTCATCGAGCAGAGCAATCAGGGCGTCATCCAGAGTAGGAAGGGGGACCCGGTGAAGGAGCTGAGCGGCAAGAAGAGAGAACTCAGGACGCAGAGCAGCAAGAAACTGATGAAGATGGCCCTCTGAGAGGTGGCGCTGAAATTCCAAGGAGCGAGGACAACCGCAGGGTAAGGGAATCATGGAATCCAGTTCGTGCCAGTAAGTACTCATCATGGTGTAGAAGTCCTGAATGGAGCGTCCGTCTTGGCGGGCAGACTGGGAATCGCAGATAAGACGGTGACGCCGAGCCCCTCCACGGGGAACGAAGCGATCGCGGAGATATTCCCACATGGCACGGGCGGAAGGAAGGCGACCGATTTACGTGAGGAGCGGCCGAGCAACAGATTCCAGGAGGTAAGCCCGGATAGCGTGATCGCGCCGTTGCCAAAGAGTGAGAACATCTGTAGAGGTGTCGACGACAGCAGGTGTGGCGGAACCGGAGGCGGCGGTGGGCTTGGCGGCAGGGGCTGGAGGCGCACCGATGATGTGATCCCAAAGATCACGGGAGGAGAGGGCGGACTCAACGGTAAGGGCCCAGTCAGGCCAGTCGCTAGCGCCGGCGAGCAGGAAGGACGTGGCCTTCAGAGGGGGCGAGATCAGAGGAGCAGCCATGGAGGCGCAAGGGAGCGGGGAACCTGCAGGGAGTTGGAATGGGGCGAGCTGGGCGAGGAGGTGGCGGACGGAGGGAGAGGTAGGCGGACTGAGATGCGGGCGGAAGGAGGGTACGGGAGGCTTGCGCGGACGGACTTGATGGGGCAGACTGAGGTGTGGGGCAGACTGAGGTGTGGGGCGGACTGAGGTGAGGGGCGGACTGAGGTGGTGGACGGACTTGGTGGGGCGGCGAACTCAGGAGCAGGCTGGCGGACTGATGTGGGCGGACGAAGGAAAGTGGCGGACTGAGGTGGGCGGACGGAGGGAGGGTGGCGGACGAAGGTTGGCGGACTGAGTTTGGGGCGGACTGGAGAGGGCGGGAGTGTGGCGGACTGGACTTGACGGGGCTGCGAACTGGCGGACTGAGGTGGGGCGGACTGAGGCGGGGCTGCGAACTGGAGATGGCGGGAGTGCGGCGGACTGGACTTGACGGGGCTGCGAACTGGCGGACTGAGGTGGGGCGGACTGAGATGGGGCGGACTGAGGCGGACAGAAAATGGGGCGGAACTGGCGGACTGAGGGGGACAGAGTGTGGCGGACGGAGGTGGAAAGATTGGCGGACTGAGAGGAAGCGGACAACTCCGTGCATGTTCGAACCGGGCAAGCAGTGCAGAGGCGCGAGCAAAGAGGCGAGCGCGAAAAATTAAACCCGCTCTGATACCATGTTAGAAATGAACTGTATTTCTATATATTTTTATGAAGGGACCAAAAGGTCTTACATAAATAGGAGAAGAGGCAAGGGGAGAGAGTCCATCTACACAATGTGGGACTAAAGGAGAGAAACAAAAAACAATATTAAATACAAGAATAATTCAATATTTAACAAGATTAAAGCTCCGTTTGGCACGTCGGTGCCGGCACGAACGCGATGGTTATGAACCATCGTTCTTGAACACTCGAGCTAGGGTAACGAACTTCATTCACTTTTATGTTCAAAACTAGTTTTATTTTCTTGATGGTGGTCATAACCGCTGTCATGCGAAGCATACATTTCTTGACGGAAACTCATCGGATTAAAAACACTGAACGGAGCCTAAGTTGTTGAATGATGGGCCAAAGGAGGTTGGAATGGGGTGCCATTTTTAGTTCAATGTTAATTATTCATCTAACAAGCCAATCTCGGCTCAGATTAGATTTAAATGGAGTGGAGCAGGATTTGACCAAACCAGCTTGAGTTGGAATCATAATTGTTAATCAGAAATGAACAGGTAATAATAATCAATAGGGAAGCCCTCTTAAATATAAGGGGAAAAATACAACCCATAATTTCATTCTAACACTCCCCCTCAAGTTGGGTATGTTATATTTCTCATACCCAATTTATCGATACAAACACGTAAGGCATTCACCCCAAGATTTTTAGTAAGAATATCAACTAATTGTCCCTCTGAGGGAACAAATGAAATACAAATAATCTTCTTCTCAATATTCTCCTTGATGAAGTGTCTGTCCACTTCAATATGTTTGCTACGATCGTACTAAACTAGGTTGTTGGCAATACAGATAGCGGTTTTGTTGTCACAATACAACCAGATAGGGCTAGACTCACTTAACCCCAGATCACACATAAGAGAGCGTATCCACAATCCCCCACATATGCCATGATCCATAACTCTGAATTCTGCTTCTGCGCTAGACCTTGAGATGACATGTTGCTTTTTTACTTCTCCAAGTGACTAGGTTCCCACCAACAAAAGAGCAATACCCAGATGTAAAAATCTATCTTCAATGGAGCCTGCCCGATCCACGTCAGTATAAATTTCAATCTTCAAATCTTTATTGGGAGTGAAGAGGATTCCCCTTCATGGTGTGGTCTTCAAGAACATCAAAATTCTATGAGATGCATCTAAATGTTTCGCCTTCGAGGAGTGCATATATTGGCTAACGACCCCCACAACATAGACTATGTCGGAGCGAGTATGAAATAGGTAGATTATTCGTACGATAATACGTTGATAACCAATAACGTCTTCAGTAGGTTCACCGTCGTTTCTTCTAAGGTTATGGTTAACCTCCATAGGGGTGTCGACAGGTCTACGCCCACTCATACTAAATTGTTCTAGCAAATCAAGAAAGTATTTTCTTTTAAAGGTGAAAATACCCCCTGCGCAACTCCATATTTATCGAGTGGATGCATCAAGCCCTCAAACGGTTGGGAGGACTGGGCCCAACCGAGTCGAGCTAACATGCCTGCACTCTCCCTAGGCTCTGGGTGAGTGACGAGCCCCGACTTCACCAGGCACTTGCCACCCCCAGACGAGTAGACCCAGAGCCACCTGGACTTGCCTATTTGTGTGCAATCAGTTTTTTCAGGAAAACCCATTTTGGCCTGCCAATAACCACTCCAAAAGGCGGGATTTTGCTGTTGTCAGACCAATTTGGGCTGCATTTTGTAAAACCAGAAGGCGGGATTCCGCTATCCGCAGAACAGTTTCAGAAAACTATAAATAGACCCCCAATGACACCTTTGGAGAGGGCATCTTTCGCTTCTCTCTCCTTCGGCTAGCTTTGGTTGACGAGAGCTCCAACTCACTGCTCACCGTGATTTTCGGGCGAACAGTCGGGTGCTCTCAATTATCCTCGAAGATGACCGACTCAGCATTGACTTGGGAGGGGAAGCTCTCTAAGATCTTCTGGGTATGTGACGGGATCTCCTGGCCATGGCTCGAGGGTCTATTCTTAGTTTTCCATTTTTGTAAGCGTGGTTCTTGCTCTGAATGCCTTGACAGACGATCTGACTCGGGAGAAGTGCAAGTTGCCCATTTGGTCCGAACTTCTCATTGAACCGTGGTTTCTGGGTTCAACAATCCTGTTTATATCTAGCTACTTCAATCTCCCCAAAGTACTTAAGTTTCCCTAGTTCCTTTACTTCAAACTGTTTTGCCAAATTCACCTTCAATCTTTCACTTCTTCGATATAATCTCTTGTTATGACAATATCGTCAACATAGACAATGCGAGCTATTAAAATATTCGCCATCCGTTTTATAAACAGAGTATGATCAACATGATTTTGCCTATATCCAAGAGTGATCATGACTTTGTGAAACCAATCAAACCAAGCTCTCAAAGATTGCTTCGATCTGTCAAGTGCCTTTTTAAACCTACACACTTTCCCTTCCGAGCTGGAAGGGGAAAACCGGGGGGGGGGGGAGTGACATATATACTTTCTCTTTTAAATTATCATGAATGAATGCATTTTTCACATCCAATTGAGTAAGACCCCAACCCTTGTACGCAACACATGATAAAAAAACTTGTATAGAGTTCATTTTTTGCAAGAGTGACAAAAGTACCTTGATAATCAATCCCAAAGGTTTGAGTGTAACACCCCTTCCCGGTTTTACAATAATCAGCCATCCGGCCGGGTTAACGATATAAAGAGAACTAGGAAACAGTATTAAAACTAGTACACAACAGGTATAAAGTAAGAGCTACTAAAAATTTATAACTAGCAACGGAAGCTAAGAAAGTAAACTAAGGGTAACCACATACCTGAAATATGGAATCACAGAGCCACTACAGATGAATAAAATTGAATTAACTGAAAATCAGAACTATCAATATAAGTCCGATACAAGATATATAAAACATTAATAAGTTACACTGTGCACAACTACAAGTATATGCTGAAGGTAAAGGAAAACTGAAAAAGAACAAAATACTACAAACTGACGCCACCAACGCTCTTCCTAGGCGTAGTTTCCCACCTGGGTCACCTGTAAAAACATTGCCCACGAGCGGTCAGAGTAAAGAAAAATAACTCCTCCTAGTGACACTAAAAGTTTTTTCTTGAATGATAAATGCATGCCTTTTGAAAATAGTTTTGTGCATGAAAACATTTATGCTATATGTTATGCATGGCTTCAGATCACTACCTGGTCAGACGACTACCTGTTCTATGTTTGCGACTTTCAGTTCACTAACCCAAGTCCCGTCGTTCACTAACTGGTGTACTGTCTCACGTCAGGTCTATACTTGAGTTCTAGGTTACTTCTAGCTTGCACCTCTACTAGGAAGGCTCTATGCAGAGTAGCTCCTAACGCGCAACTGAAACTGACGACCCGAGACCATCTGACGAACTCAAATGTTCTAGTGCCACGCAGACACGGTCTCGAATCTACTAATTGTCTCAAAGAGTGTCAACTCCCAAGACTCTGCTACTCATAGGATACCATATGCCCTATGAGGAAGGTAATGCGTCTCTACCAAGCACGAAAGACTGAAGTGTGCTTACTGACCTTTTTGGTCAAATGCTACTCTGCTTGGGATATCTCTTTTGGTGTGCTACTGAGCGATCCTTGACTATCTCATGATCGGCTAGAAGGGACATTCACGCCCTTGGTTGGACAAGTTCCAAGCTTACGTACACGGGTATAGGTTTCGTACCTAATATTACTATTCATGATCTGATTACTAGGTCTTGGAGAATGGGGTCTACACGTTTTCCGTGACCGTTTTCCTATCACCACACCTTTCTATGCATGGTCATGATATTCGTACAAAGCCTAAACATGTGTATATAAAATATATTTCCTGCTATGTCTAACTAAAAGAAATTAGGTTTCCTTACAGAGGTGCTGCGACGCTCGTACACGCAGCGCGACGACATTTCTTCTTCCGAAGGCAATCCTACTGCTGAGGATCTTCAGAAAGCTGCCCCGACCACACAAGAGTCCTGCAATTTCAGAGCAGCCCCAATTTCATAATTTTCCCTTTACGATATTCTGTGGAAAATTTCTATATAACTAGGATTACAAAATTCAAGCGTTAAACTTCAGATATTACCTTTACGTGGAGCGAATGAGGCTCTTAAAACGTCCAACCCAAATTCCGCGGAGGATCACAAACTCCAAAACCTAATTAGGGCACAAGGATGAAAACTTAGGTTAGACTAACTCCAAAATCGAAGAATTTCCCCGAAAGAATGGAGAAAAGGAAGAAATAAATTCACCGGAAACGAACGATTCCAAGTTCCACCGGTTAGGGTTGAATCCGGCACTTCCACGACCAAGGAAGGAAAATGAATGTCCACCGGCGCTCGTAGAGGAAGGAGGAGTGGTCGGAGAGGAGTTTCGGAGGAGGATCGGCCGCGGAAAAGGGGAGCGGGAGGCGTCGGCTTCATCTGGCGTCGCTGCGTGCGGGAGACGGAGGGGAAAAGTGAATGTCGGCCTGCGGTTTTCTTACCTGTGAAGAAGTGAGGCGTGCGGGATTTTAATTCAAGCCTTGCGGTTTTGATAACTGCATGAGAGGGGAAAGTAATTGCTATTGGCACCCCTACACCAATTCTCTTGAAAATTAACTCATTTTCACCGCGCGCGTCATGAAAATAAAATGCGTCACACACTTTAATTAACGCACTTAACGAACTAACGGTCGCTATCATAAGGGAGAGTAACAATATAACTTGACGACGCGCTGCCTCGATCAAAATCCGTCGCGACATGTCCATACAAATTTATATAAATTTCTGTGTCAATTAACGGATGTTACAAATCTCTCCTCCTAACAAAAATTTTCGTGCTCGAAAATTGTAACCATACCTGAATCGAAGAGAAAAGAATAGTCTGCATTGCTCTTAAGCTCATCCTCTCGCTCCCAAGTATATTCTGGACAACCACAATTCGTCCAAAGGACTTTGACCATGCGAATCTCTCTATTTTTGAGCTTCTGTATTCTTGAATCCACTATTCTGACTGGTCTAACCCCAATACTAAGATCTGTCTCGATTGGTGCTTCCTCGGTACTGATGATCTGACTGGAATCTCTGACTGCTCTCCTCAGATAGGAGACGTGGAATACATCATGTACAACACTCATTTCCTTAGATAAGGCCAACCTGTAAGCAACCTCACCAATTCTTTCCAGCACCTCAAAAGGACCAACGAATCTGGGGCTCAACTTTTTCATCCGCTTTATTCGAGAAACTTCTCTGACTGGTCTGACCTTCAGATAAACATAGTCTCCAACGCTGAACTCTACTGCCTGTGCTTCTGATCATGATAGCCTGGCGATCCTGGGCTGTCTTCATACGCTCCTGAGTGAGCTTGATCCTGTCAGTGGTCTTATCAATCCATGACTCTCTGATGGTGGATCTCTCTTCACTTTCAGCCCAACATAACGGTGTCCGACAACGTCTACCATAGAGGGCCTCGAACGGTGTCATCCCAATACTCGTCTGAAAACTGTTGTTGTAGGAGAACTCCACAAGAGTGACATATTTCTCCCACTTTCCTCCAAAGTCCAAAATGCACATCCGTAGCAAATCCTCCAAAGTCCTATTTGTGCACTCAGTCTGTCCATATGTCTGGGGATGGAAAGCGGTGCTGAAGTGTAACCTGGTACCCAACCGCTCCTGACGTATCGCCACTCCCTGGAGGTGAATCTGCCATCTCGGTCTGAAACTATAGTCTTGGGAACACCGTGAAGTCGAACTATCTCGTCCACATACAACTGTGCTAATCTGGGACCCTTATCTGTCTTCTTAAGAGAAATGAAATGGGCAACCTTAGAAAGCCGATCTACTATAACCCATAAGGAATCATTCCCACTTTGCGATCTCGGCAGACCATGGATGAAATCCATGGATATATCCTCGAATGTCCCCTCAGGAATGAGAAGTGGCTGCAACTTGCCCCCAGGTTTTTGGCACTCGGCCTTAACCAACTTGCACGTCTCGCACTTCCCTATGTAAACTGCAACATCACTTTTCAAACCTGGCCACCAGACTACCTTCTTGAGATCTGCATACATCTTCGTGCTACTCGGATGTATAGAATATCTGGAATTATGTGCCTCAAACAGAATGTCCTCGCGAAGGTGACTAACATCGGGGATACACACCCTGCCATCAAACAATAGTATATCATCCTGAATACTGTATCTCTCCTTCTGATCTGTCTGCACTGAGCTACAAATCTCTGCCATCTTTGGATCCAACGGTAGAGCTGTCCTGATTCTATCCTTAATGTCTCAGGTGATCTCCATCCAATTCAAACTTGCAGAACCAAAACTACAACGTGACACAACGGTGATATCCAGTCTCTCCAGTTCTTGCACTAACTCCTCCTGCTGAGTGAGAAGGAAGAAACACGAACCTCTACGGCTAAGGGCATCAGCTACAACGTTCGCCTTTCCTGGATGGTACTGAATGTCTACGTCGTAGTCTGATAGAAACTCTAACCATCTGCGCTGCCTCAAATTTAGCTTTCGCTGATCGAAGATATACTTGAGGCTCTTATGATCAGTGAAGATCTCACAACGAATGCCATAGAGATAGTGCCTCCAAATCTTCAGAGCATGTATGACTGCTGCATGCTCCAAGTCATGCACTGGATAGTTCCTCTCACGAACCTTTAACTGTCTCGAGGCATAGGCTACGACCTTTTCATGCTGCATAAGAACACAGCCCAAACCCTTACCTGATGCGTCGCTATAAATCTGAAACCCGTCAGGACCTGAAGGTAAACTCAAGATCGGTGCGGTCATCAGCCTGCCTTTCAAGTCCTCAAACGCCAACTCACACTCAACTGTCCAATCTAAGCCCTTACCCTTCCTAGTAAGGGAAGTCAGTGGTAAGACTATCTTTGAGAAATCTCTGATAAATCTCCTGTAGTAACCAGCAAGACCCAAAATGCTGCGAACCTCTGAAACTGTCGTCGGCCTTGGCCAATTCTTAATGACCTCTATCTTGTTCGGATCAACACTAACCCTTGCTGACTGATGATGTGACCTAAGAATGCAATCTCTGAAAGCCAGAACTCACACTTTGAAAACTTGGCATACAACTGGTTCTTCCTGTGGGTGCTCAATACAATCCTGAGGTGTGCGACATGATCTTCTGCACTCCTTGAGAACACCAAGATATCATCGATAAAGACGATGACAAAACGATCCAAGTACTCCCGAAATACCATGTTCATCAGATTCATAAATACTGAAGGAGCATTGGTCAGCCCAAACGGCAAGACCACGAATTCGAAGTGACCATATCTGGTACTGAAAGCCGTCTTCTGAACATCAACGTCCCGAATCTTCAACTGATGGTAGCCCGACCTCAAATTTAACTTGGAAAAAGTGCACAAACCCACGAACTGGTCGAACAAATCATCAATCCTGCGAATCAGGTATTTGTTCTTTACTGTCAGCTTGTTCAACTCACGGTAGTCTATGCACAGTCTCAGACTACCATCCTTCTTCACGAATAGTGCTGGAGCACTCCAAGGAGAAGTACTGGGACGTATAAAGCCCAAATCAAGCAACTCCTACAACTAGCTCTTCAACTCCGCTAGTTCCCTAGGAGCCATCCGATAGGGGGATTTGGCTACCGGTGTAGCCCCGAGCTGCAAATCTATCGGGAACTCTATCTCTCTATCTGGAGGGGCACCATGGAGCTCTTCCGGGAAAACATCGGGGAACTCCTGAACCACTGGTACCCCTGTCAAGTCAGCTTTAGCCTCTGCATTCATCAGTACTACGAAGGTTTCACAACCCTTACTGATGCACCTTCTAGCTTGGACTGCGGAGATAATCATCTTCACAACTCCCTTCAAGCCCTGAAAAGAAAACGCAGTCTGATTAGGACCTTCAAACTGTATCTGCTTCGTCCTACAGTCAATCCTGACGTTGACTGCCGAAAGCCAATCCATTCCAAAGATCAGATCGGATCCTGCAATAGGTAGCTGCAAAGCTTTCACGATAATCTCGGTATCACCAAACTGCACCGGTACTCTGCACTTATCTCTGGTCTGCAGAAGAGATCCATTAGGCATCATGACTTCCAGTGGTACTGTCTCTGGAAAGACTTCTAACTTCAGCTTACGCACTAGAGATTTTGCGATAAATGATTGCGAGGCACCCGTATCAAACAGAATCTTGGAGGTTAAATCACGAATCATAAGGATGCCTACATGAATGATTTTCAAAAATGAAAAGAGTGTCACTACGGATGATTAAATAAACTTGTTAAGCAAATAAAACACTTACCCGTCACTACATCCTCCTGATCCTTTGCCTCATGCTGACCAAGCCCATAAGCTCTGGGCTGCACCAAATCTCGACCCTGCTGTGGTCTTCCATCCGTAATCATCAAAGCTTTGCCCTTGTCTGCTCTACTAGGGCCACCAATCTCGTACTTCGACTGCAGGAATAAAATACATTTGTCATCTACAAAAATTTCATAAATGTACAAAAATACAACAAGGTTGATTACCTGATTTGAACCACCTTCCTGACAGAAACGAGCTATGTGTCTAGGTTGACGACACTTGTAACACACGCCCGCGCTGGCCAAACACTCTCCTGGATGGCGACGCTGACACTTGGGACAAAGGGGGTAGTCCCTGCTCCTGTCACCAGATTGACCATTCTTCCTCGCATCAGGCTTCTGCTTCTTGTTCCAGTTCTTCCCTTGGTCATTCCTGCTCTGCTGTAACTGATGCGAATCTTGAGATCGCTTTGCACGAAATTACTTCGCTTTTGAACCTTCTGCTGGTCAGCCTTCAGCCTGCGAGCTGTAGCCACTAAGCTCCTGTAATCAGCGTTGATCATCGTCATTAGCGGCTGCCTCAACGAGTCACGTAAACCATCCACAAAACGGCTGCACTTCTCAGTCTTGTCTCCCTGCATCACGCCCGCATATCGAGCCAGATGGGTAAGCTCTCGCTCGTACTCAGCAACAGTCCTGTCCCCCTGGAAAAGCCTAAGATACTTCTCCTGGAGACCTCGTCGTGCAGAAGGAGGCACGAACCAACTTACAAGGGCTCTAGAAAATTCGCCCCACATAAA
Source organism: Platanthera guangdongensis (assembly GCA_039583875.1). Classification (NCBI taxonomy): domain Eukaryota; kingdom Viridiplantae; phylum Streptophyta; class Magnoliopsida; order Asparagales; family Orchidaceae; genus Platanthera; species Platanthera guangdongensis. The sequence goes on from CM077159.1 coordinate 156,422,874, forward strand.
CATGTCTGACGTACGACCTGGCCAAAAGTATGGTCATACTATTTAAAAAGAACGTATCACTTCCAAAAGATAAAAGAAATTTCATAACCATATACCTGCGGGGTCATCTGCCCGGTACTTGTCCCACCAGACCTTTGCCTCACCTCGGAGGAGAAAAATTGCCAGAGGAACCTTCTTGTTCTCTGGGAACTCCAAAACATCCAGCAGGTCTCTGGTGTTTGCCACCCAATCATCTGTGTCCATCGGGGTCTTGTCCCCACTGTAGTTCGAAGGTTGAAGCTCTCTAAAGTTCCTCAAATAACGCTCCAGGGTCATCTCCACGGGTGCTGGGGCAGTAGCTGGTGCAGGGGCTGGTACTTGTACTGGAACTGGAAACCCTGCAACCAGTCCTCTCTGAAACTCCATCAAGGCAACAGTAACCGCCTTGGCAATCTGAGACGCTATGTCAGTACCCTCTGTAGCTGCTGGAACTGGTGAAACCTGTGGCACGACAGCATCTCCTATAGTCGCGTTAGGAACAGGGTCCTGACGTGAAGATTCACCCGGTTCGCTGACTCGTGGTGGCTGATAGAACAAATAAAAGAAACCTGATTATTTATCGATCATCTGCAAAATCAGGCTTAGCAAAATATTTCGTACTCTCGCGAAAACTAGGGCTTAACGCAACTTAAATATTCTACTAACAAGAGTTTACTTTTACACAAACCTATGGCCCTGTGAAAACCTTCTAGGGTCTAGGGATCCTAACCTGCCTCTGATACCAATTTGTAACACCCCTTTTCTGTTTTACAATAATCAGCCATCCGGCTGGGTCAGCGTTATAAAGAGAACTAGAAAACATTATTAAAACTAGTACACAACAGGTATAAAGTAAGAGCTACTAAAAATTTATAACTAGCAACGGAAGCTAAGAAAGTAAACTAAGGGTAACCACATACCTGAAATCTGGAATCACAGAGCCACTACAGATGAATAGAATTGAATTAACTGAAAATCAGAACTATCAATATAAGTCCGATACAAGATATATAAAACATTAATAAGTTACACTGTCCACAACTACAAGTATATGCTGAAGGTAAAGGAAAACTGAAAAAGAACAAAATACTACAAACTGACGCCACCAACGCTCTTCCTAGGCGTAGTTTCCCACCTGGATCACCTGTAAAAACATTGCCCACGAGGGGTCAGAGTAAAGAAAAATAACTCCTCCTAGTGACACTAAAAGCATTTTCTTGAATGATGAATGCATGCCTTTTGAAAAAAGTTTTGTGCATGAAAATATTTATGCTATATGTTATGCATGGCTTCAGATCACTACCTGGTCAGACGACTACCTGTTCTATGTTTGCGACTTTCAGTTCACTAACCCAAGTCCCGACGTTCACTAACTGATGTACTGTCTCACGTCAGGTCTATACTTGAGTTCTAGGTTACTTCTAGCTTGCACCTCTACTAGGAAGGCTCTATGCAGAGTAGCTCCTAACGCGCAACTGAAACTGACGACCCGAGACCATCTGACGAACTCAAATGTTTTAGTGCCACGCGGACACGGTCTCGAATCTACTAATTGTCTCAAAGGGAGTCAACTCCCCAGACTTTGCTCTTCATAGGATATCATATGCCCTATGAGGAAGGTAGTGCGCCTCTACCAAGCACGAAAGACTGAAGTGTGCTTACTGACCTTTTTGGTCAAATGCTACTCTGCTTGGGATATCTCTTTTGGTGTGCTACTGAGCGACCCTTGACTATCTCATGGTCGGCTAGAAGGGACATTCACGCCCTTGGTTGGACAAGTTCCAAGCTTACGTACACGGGTATAGGTTTCGTACCTAATATTACTATTCATGATCTGACTACTAGGTCTTGGAGAATGGTGTCTACACGTTTTCCGTGACCGTTTTCCTATCACCACACCTTTCTATGCATGATCATGATATTCGTACAAAGTTTAAACATGTGTATATAAAATATATTTCTTGCTATGTCTAACTAAAAGAAATTAGGTTTCCTTACAGAGGTGCTGCGACGCTTGTACACGCGGCGCGGCGACATTTCTTCTTCCGAAGGCAATCCTACTGCTGGGGATCTTCAGAAAGCTGCCCCGACCACACAAGAGTCCTGCAATTTCAGAGCAACCCCAATTTCATAATTTTCCCTTTACGATATTCCGTGGAAAATTTCTATACAACTAGGATTACAAAAATTCAAGCGTTAAACTTCAGATATTACCTTTACGTGGAGCGAATGAGGCTCTCAAAATGTCCAACCCAAATTCCGCGGAGGATCACGAACTCCAAAACCTAATTAGGGCATAAGGATGAAAATCTAGGTTAGATTAACTCCAAAATCGAAGGATTTCCCCGAAGGAATGAAGAAAAAGAAGAAATAAACTCACCGGAAACGAACGATTCCAAGTTCCACCGGTTATGGTTGAATCCGGCACTTCCACGGCCAAGGAAGGAAAAGGAATGTCCACCGGCGCTCGTAGAGGAAGGAGGAGTGGTCGGAGAGGAGTTTCGGAGGAGGATCGGCCGCGGAAAAGGGGCGCGGGAGGCGTCGACTTCGTCTGGCGTCGCTGCGTGCGGGAGACGGAGCGAAAAAGTGAATGTCGGCCTGCGATTTTCTTACCCGTGAAGAAGTGAGACGTGCGGGATTTTAATTCAAGCCTTGCGGTTTTGATAACCGCATGAGAGGGGAAAGTAATTGCTATTGGCACCCCTACACCAATTCTCTTGAAAATTAACTCATTTTCACCGCGCGCGTCACTAAAATAAAATGCGTCACGCACTTTAATTAACGCACTTAACGAACTAACGGTCGCTATCATAAGGGAGAGTAACAATATACCTTGACGACGCGCTGCCTCGATCAAAATCCGTCGCCACATACCCCTACAAATTTAAATAAATTTTTGTGTCAATTAACGGATGTTACATTGAGTATATCCCCTTGCTACCACCCTCACTTTAAACCGTTCAACCAAACATTCAGAGTCTGCTTCACAATAAACACCCATTTACAATCAAGAGTTTTTTTTTCCGGATGGAAGGTGTGTTAAATCCCATGTACCATTTTTTTCCTAAGGCAGTTATTTCCTCAATCATTGCCTCTTTTCACTTTTGATCCCAAGAGCCTCCTGCGGGCCTGCCATGTTGATGGAGTAGAGGCAGATGCAAGAGAGGAGACAAATGCTCTATGTGAAGGAGTCAAAGCGTCGTTGGAAACATAATGAGACAGAGGATGTGGTAGTCTCATAAGCAAGGTCGTGCATCAAGCAATAAAGAGCCTACATCTCTTTAACAGAGAAAGAGGACGACTGAGGGGGGACGACCCTCTGGAATCTCAGTCAGATGAGCAGAGTGATAGGGTTGCCCTGTAGGTCTACCACAATTGTGACCACCACGCGAAGATAGACCCCTCCCAGGAGGAGGAAAGCCATGTAGGTTGAAGCATGCATCCCGATTGAGTATGACGAGGCTTGCCACAATAAGCACAAGTGAGATGATCCTTATCGGTTGGTTTAGGTTTGGAATCACGAGAAACACAACCTCCATAGTTTGGCTGATGAACCACTAAAGTGGATCCTTTTAGAAGGGTAGTGATGTTCCAAGACTGCTTGCGGTCAAACTCCGGTTGGACAATGTTGTAAACTTTAGGAAGCGAGGGAATAGGAACACATCCCAAAATCTGGACAGTAATCTGATCAAAATCTCTGTGTAGCCTATGCAGAAACTCAAAGACTCGATTGCGTTCTTCGTGGCTCCTCAGCAAAAGTGCATCCTCATTGCAAACCATAACAAGAGAGTCAAAATGGTCGTACTCCTGATATAGTTGGGTAACCTCAAAGTAGTAGGTAGAAGAAGGGCGATTGTCTTATCGAAGGAAAAAAATCTTGCGACTAAGTTGGTAGATATGAGACGATACCCCTTGCAGGAATAGAAGTTCGCTCGTTCCCCTCTCACTAAGTAATAAAATCACCTGCAACACCGAGTTGCAGTTGCAGAAGTCTTGGTCTCGCCATCTGCGATATCGTTTCTCTCCTATCACCCAACCCAACCGTGAACCCCTCTCAGTTCTAGTTCCCCTCTGAGTGTGAGTTTCGTGGAAGTATACTATTGGCACCAGCATAACGAACACGCAACCTTCAAATTAGAGTACATCGAAGAATCGGTGATCGCGACGACCAGAGGTGTCCGCCCGAAAGTCCCGCCCTACCTCAGATGGAGCGACCTCTTTGAAGTCCCTCAAGTTCATGTTTGAGCGAGGAGGATCGTGGTGAGGTGGCGAAGATCGGCGGGGTGACGAAGATTGGTGGGGCAACATAGTTCGATGAGGCGAACACTAACGTTCCCCGACTGGCCCCCGCGATGAGTCGGATTTGGCAGAAGGAACTACATGCGCAAGGTCCCACACCACCAAAGAGATGAGTTTGCAGCTGGATCCACGGGAGACTTTCCACGGTCATGCGACCTCTGAAGATTCCCACAAGCCGGGGGCACAAAAATAGAATTTTGCTCGTTTCCTCTACCAAGACTAATAGATGCCGCCGGGGGAGGAAGATCTTAAACGGCCAACAAGGATGGACATATACCGACAAAATCGCGCAAGGAGGTCGCGCTACCCACCGAAGTCGCAGAGTGAAAGCTGGTCCTCTTTGGTTTCGAGGACCCCGCACTGGTGCGACCTTCCTCGCCGTCCACAGAAGTCTGTAGAGGGTGAGTACCTTCACCGCTTGATGCAGATAAAGCCACCACCAACAAGGCCGATCACAGAGGAACAACATTCTTTGGTGTGTCGACATGAGGTGGAGGTATACCGGCTCGGTCGAGGCCACACTCACAGGAGGGATTGGACGAGAAAAGAAGCGCTCGTATGAGTATTACAAATCTTCTTCAATATCAAATTCAAAGAAGAGATATCCTACCCAATATCGAATTCTATGGCGTGTCGGCAGGAGGTGAATATTACAAATCTTCTTCAATATTTTTCGTTATTTTATTTTTGAAAATATGACCTATTCAATATAGCAAAGAAATTAATATCCGCCTCTATTTTGTTCAAAGTAACGAACAAGTGAAAATATAGAAGTGATGTCTTATGTAAATTTATACGTTTGACTCGGGGTGTTCTGGAACCTTTTTGAAGCAAATAGCTTTTCAAACAAATCTAAATGTCATAAATTGTAGATATTCAAATTCGTTTGAATATTTGAATTCAGATTTATTTTAATATTTGAATTCAGATTGGGATTTGTTCTGAAATCTTTAGTCGGATTTGAGTTTGGATTCAAATTTATATTCGCTTCAACTGATGGACCAAAAGAATTTTGATCAGACGGGCATGATCATCTTTATCTTTATACTATAAGAAAGAAGCAAAAGAGCCATGGTGTAACATTTGGATGCCTAAAATACCCTTCACAATGGTGTAACATTTATTCCCTAAATACCCCTCATATAATCAACACTCATTTTCATTTGTTTGGGTCTTTTTAGTCATTTTTATTATATTTAGAGAGTAGAGATAGAAATTAAGTTTTGTATGTGAAAACATATATTTTTTTACAAAATAAAAAAATATAATCGTGATTTAGATTTTTTACGGTCATTTTGAGTACTCATATGTATATGTTGCGGGCGTAGCCCGCAGCGACATATATAGCACGAGCGAATCCCGTGCGGAGGCGGGCGAAGCCCGCCTAGATGCGTCCGAAGACCACCCAAGAGCTCTCCCCTCCTTTTTATTTGTTTGGGCCGGATCTTGGGTGGTCTTTTTAGTCATTTTTCTTATACTTCGAGAACTCTTCTTATAAATGTGGTCTAAGATCACCTAATTCGCAGACGAAAAAAATGATTCAGTCTGATTTAGCCACCCTGTTCGACAGACAGTAGATTTTAAGAACGAATGTCGCTCCCACGACAAATGTCGCCCCCAAGATAAATGTTGTCCCCACGACAAATGTCGCCCCCTCGACAAATATCGCACCCACGGTCAATGTTGCCGCCTCAGCCAAATGTCTCCCCCTCGACAAATGTCGCACCCACGACCAATGTTGCCGCCTCAACCAAATGTCTCCCCCTCGACAAATGTCGCACCCTTGACAAATGTCGCACCCACGACGAATGTTCCCCGCACGGGGTCCCCCGTGCACGACTGCTTGTATATAATATTGATTTTCCTACTATTCACGAATCTTTACAATAAAGATAATATTATTCGAATTCGAATTTGAATAATACATGAATCAAAATTTGGATTTGAATCTAGATTCCAATTTGAGAAATACGAATCTGTATTCCAATTTGAGAAATACGAATTTGGATTCCAATTCGAGAAATACGAATCTTAATTATCGGATATTCACAAATTGGTTCCTGAATTATTCACGAACTATTTTGTTTGTAAGCAGCCTTGTGTTTTGACACATTGTATGTATTATATATTGTTAGATATATTGCGTATATGTCCGCACGTGTCGAGACTGGTTCAAAACGGGTCATTGGGTTCGTGTCACTCTAGGGCGAGACTCTATACTGGAGGTACTATATATACATATTCCAAACTTAATAGGGACATGTAGAATACTCTAAGCGGAGCGTCCCCAACATTCTCAAAGTAACATTTGCGCTCTGCTATGTTTTTTCGTCCGGTCTCCCGTTCATGATTCCGCCGCAGCCCGCAACTCTCGGTCGAGAAGATGAAAAGTTTCCCTGTTGCTGATCACGTATCCTGTACTCCACCACGTCTCCGATCGCGAAATCAGGAGCCACTGCTCTTCTTTGTTCGCGAGTTCTGTCCATCCCGTGGCCGCTCGATCGGAGGAAGAAACCCCGCTTACCTGGAGCGTCGCCGCCCGGAGTGTCGCCGCCTGGAACAGCCCCGCCTGGAGTAGGGAAAATAAATTGTGATCTGCCCTTTTCATGCCGAACCTCGCCCTCTCCCTGCCGGGTCTATCGATCGCTGGAAGGGTGAACCTGTTCTAGTCACTATTCCGAGAAGGAGATCGTCCCTGCTGCCATAACAGAAGCTCCAGATCTGCTGGAGCTAGGTCTCGTTTCTCTGGGTTTGGTGTGTTACCGCCGATCTACATTCCAGATCACCAGGGATTGGCCCTCTTTAGTGGAGATCTACAGTGGATCTTCTCTCCGATCCAGAAGTGACAGTGGATCTTCTAAATCGGGAAGAGGAAATTAATTTTTTGCTGCTGTGTCTATCCCTACACCGCATTGACAATGGATCTACTATTCCGATCTTTGAAGTTTCTGACCTCTCCCAATCCAGTCTAATTGCAAATCCAATCCAGATATACTGTCCAATCCAGATCTTGCTTTCTGTACTTCCAGGCTCAGATCCAGTCGCAATTCCGAGTTCTTTGGAAGTTCTCAGTTAGAACTAGTGAAGCCGAGCATCTTTGGTGTTTCTCAGTTCTTGGACTCCTTTTGTTCTAGAGGAACATATAGCAAGTCCTTTTGCAGAGTTAGAGATATAGATCTTCGTTCATAAAGTGGATCTCTTGTTCTTTTGTAGATCGAAAAAGGAGCAAATACTCTCTGATTGGATCCGAAGACACCGCATCGTCTCACGTGCGATTCAGGTGACTTCTTACTAGTTTTTTGTTAAAGCTAAATTGAGATGTCAAGGTGTAGCTCACTCGATATCGTGGATCTTAAGTCGTTCGCTTCCACTGATTTCTACGTTTGGAAACTGAAAGTCCAACTGGGGATGAAAAAAACATGATATATTCTATACAGTTCTGAGCGATTTTGCCACTACCCGAGAGGGTGTGGACGAATATCAGTGCAGTAAGTATGATGTTTTCTGCAGGGACTACCTCCTAAGTTCCCTAAATTCTCGTCTCGCCATGGCCTACAATGGTTTTAAGACTGCTAAGGAGGTTTGAGATCGTTTGAACACGTATTTCCAAGAGGAGGGATTGTTGAAAACTCTCCTTAGTCAGAGATTTTTTAACTCTAAATTTGATACAAACTCTTCAATCACCTCCCAAATTGTTGAGCTGGAAAAACCGCGCTTCAAGTTGGCGGTCGAACAGTCCGAGATATCCGATAATATCTTTGTGAGTCTAATTCTGTTCAAGCTGCCTCCTGAGTGGATCACTTTCAAGGTAAAAATGCTAAAGCTGAAGGAGATCACACTGGATGAACTCAAAATGTTCATCCACATTAAGGATCAAATGCTTTAAACCCGCTGGTCGACAACTCCGAACCCAAGCCCTTCGTGTCTCTGATCGGGAGTAGTCACCGCAGTTCGTCTTCTGAGTGGTGTTTGGACAGTGGTGCTACCTGTCATGTAATGAATGACATATGTCTTTTGACTGAGGTCGTGGCAGTCCAGGAGAAGGTGGAGAACTGTAATGGAGGAGAGACCGAGATGACCCATGCTGGGACAGCAGAGACGGTCCTCTCTTCAGTAAAATCTTATTTTTAAATAATGTTAAATTAATTCCTAGCTTAACTCAAAACCGGATTTTCATGAATTTATTAAATAAGGCTGAAATGACCTTCACAACTCAAAATGGTAGAATGATCTTAAAGATTAATTCACATTACTTTGAGTATGCGTATTTGATCAACAGAATGTATAAACATAAATAACGATAACATTAACCAAGTGATTTCAAATCTTATTGATCATAAGTTGTTACATAACAGACTTGGACATGTAAACTATAGAAAAATACTAGATCTAGCTAAAAATCATAACATCCCATTAGATCTATCTATTCAATTTGACAAGCGTGAGTTGTATGCTCAAATCAAAATCACTAGAAGACCTTTCAAGTCGGTTTCTAGAAGCACAACTTTTGGAATTGATACATTCAGTCCTCTGTGATTTCCGCAGTCATGTCACTAGAGGGGGGAAAAATTATCTAATTATATTCATAAACGATTTTTCCAGATATTGTCATGTTGTTGAAATCAAAAGATGAGACTTTTGAGACATTTAAGATCTTCAAGTCTCGTGTGAAAAATCAGTTGAACCTTAAAGTTAAGAGATTTAGAAGTGATCGATGAGGAGAATACACTGCTACTGGATTTAAGGAATTTTGTGTATCTGAGAGAATAATTTTTGAAACCACAACTCCTTACTCACCTCAGTCAAATAATGTTGCCGAGTGTAAGAATAGAATTTTAACAGAAATGTTGAATTTTATGCTCCCAACTGCTGACACGCCTAATTCCTTTTGGGGAGAAGCAATCCTTACTGGAAATCACGTTCTGAATAGAGTCTCTCATTCTCTGCTCACTTCTTTCCCGTATAAGTTGTGCTACAGTCATCCTTGTAGATATGATATTCTAAAGTCTTGGGGCTGCATTGCTTATGCGCGATTACAAGATCTTAAAAGACCTAAGGTGAGACCTAAAATGACAACCTGTGTCTATCTAGGTAGTGCAGAAGATAATGCGACTGATAGATTTCTTGATCTATCAACTAATACAGTGATAAAGTTTAGAGATGACATATTTTTTGAAAATAAATTTGTCAAAGATCATGATTTGTCTGTCTACAGGTCTACTAATATGATTTCAGAATCTACTGTAGAACTTGAAGCTGACGCCTCTGACACTGTTCCCCAACCTTTTGAGGCAGAACCTATTTCATTTAATTCATCTACAAGAGAAATAATCCCTATGAATTTTGATAAGAATTTCGTCACCTATCACTTAGAGGATGATCTATTCTCCTACAAAGAATCAATGAGATCTAGAAATTTGTTGATGTGGGCAGAAGCCATCGATGATGAGATGTACTCGCAGCTATAGAACAACATTTGACATCTAGTTGACATGCTGAAAGTAGCTAAAGTCCTATGATACAAGTGAGTGCTGAAGAAGAAATTACATAGTGGTGAGTCTATAGCCAGATATAAAGCACGTTTAGTAGCTAAAGGTTATAAACAACGTGGAGGAATTGACTTCTTTGACGTCTATTCACCTGTATATCACATATCGACTATTAAGATTTTTCTTGTTTTAGCGTCTATATTAATTGTCAAGGCGCGCGCCTAGGCCCGCCGGAGGCGCCAGGCGCATCAGGCGCAGTGGGTGGCGTCCTAGCACGATCGAGGCTGGCGAAATGCCTCGGGCGCGCCTAGGCGCGCGCCTTATGCTCCATTTCGATGCACATTAGGCGCGCCTGGACGCCGGTTTGGTTTTTTTTAAATTTAGGTTTTGTTTTTTTAAGTCGGGTAGGGCACGTCGTCGCCGTCATTCTCTTTCACGCAACTGACGCAGGAAATCTCCCCCCGACGCCCTCTGCTCTCCGCTCTCGCCATTCCTCATCTGCTCGCCGACCGTCATTTAATTGGTTAGTTTCTTCTTCTTCTCCTTATTTCTTCTTTAGTCTTTCCCTGTTTCTTCTGCTCGCCGACCCCAGCGTTCTCTGTTTCTTCTCTTCTTCTTCTCCTTATTTCTTCTTCTCCTTATTTCTTTTCCTTATTTCTTGCTCATGCTATAAAGTTGGGTTTTTTTGTAATTTCTTTTGCTCATGCTTTGATGGTTCTTACAAAGCAATGCCCGTTGATTAACTATATTCAATGTTAGTAAAATTTGTAAGAACCATTGCTTTGGATAATCAATTTCCAGCCATCACAACTTGCTCCCACAAAATAGTGAACTGGAAGCTGCTTCCAGTTCACTGTTTTACAGTTAACTGAATTGAAGCTTCCAGTTTACTGTAAAACAGTGAACTGGAGCCCCAGTTCACTGTTTTGCAGTGAACTGGAGCTTCATCTCTTGTTAAATATTATATATACCAATTCTTGTTAATTATTTTATATACTCATTCTTGTTAATTATTATATATACTCATTCTGGAAGTCCAGTTCCCTATGGAAGTCAGTTCAGTGGTTTTCACTTTCCACTAACTCTCTTCATCTCTTGTTAATTATTATATATTCATTCTTTTTGTTGTAAAATGATTTAGTAGCTGATAATGGATGCAAGTGGATCTGGTTCATCTAGTGTCTATTCTAGGATTGATACAGGCTAGAAGTATGTGCGTCAGACATCTGCAACTAATAAAAATGATTTAACTTGCAATTTTTGTGAGAAAGTCACAAAATATGAAATTTTTCGTGCGAAACAACCAGATCAACAACTTTGATGGTTTGAGAACCTTGACCCCCGGGCGTGAGCAGCCCGGTTCCAGAAATTTGGCAATCGCCAATAGAACAATCATTTGGGTGTGTAAAGAGAGGCCAAAACCTTGTATATACTTCGTGAATTGATAGTTACAAGTATGAATACATTTATATAGGAAAGAAGAAAGATGAGAAATCCCAATCTAACATGTGGGACTAATACAATGATGAGGAAAAAGAGGGAAAAAAATTGGGCCACTAGATGGACCCTAAATTAGGTTTCTCTAACACTTCCCCGCAAGCTGGAGCATACAAGTCGTAGGCACCAAGCTTGGATAAAAACTGATAGTATAGCGGCCGAGAGAGAGCTTTAGTCAAGATGTCAGCAACTTGGTTTGTAGCAGGAACATGCTCCAACTCTATCTTCTTTGACTGTACTTTTTCCCGGATAACATGACAGTCAACTTCAATATGCTTTGTGCGTTCGTGAAAGACCAGATTCTTGGTAATATGTATGACGGCTTGGCTGTCACAGAATAGGGTCGCCGGTGATGAAAGACGAACACCTAAGTCACCCAGAAGGCCCTCAAGCCAAGTTAACTCAGAAACGACATCGGCCATAACCCGGTACTTGACTTCAGCAGAAGAGCGAGCAACCACAGTTTGTTTTTTGCTATGCCAATTTATGAGATGTCCTCCAAAGTAGGTACAGAAACCCGTTGTGGAGCGTCTATCATCATTAGATCCAGCATAGTCAGCGTCAGAGTTCGCGACAAGAGATAGAGATGTGGATGGCTTGTACACCAGCCCTTGTCCTGCAGCGGTTTTGAGATATCGAAGAATGCGCTCAACAGCTTGAAGATGAGATGTCCCGGAGTATGCATAAAACGACTCACGACTCATACAACAAAAGAGATGTCGGGGCGAGTAACCGTGAGATAGTTCAGCTTCCCAACTAAGCGTCTATACTATTCTGGATTTGTAAGCAGCTCATCGGAGTCAGAGCTGTGGGCTGAGAGCTTGTGATTAGCGTTCATAGGAGTATCTGCAGGTTTGCATCCAGAATAGCCGGCATCATGAAGAAAATCCATAAAATACTTCCTTTGTGGTAACACGACCATCGGGGCGTCGTGCAACCTCAAGGCCATGAAAGTATCGAAGGTTGCCAAGGTTTTTGGTCTGAAAGACAGAGTTTAACTGTTTCTTGATCTGTTGTATCCCTGTAGTATCGTCGCCAGTAATGATGATATCATCAACATAAACAAGTAGGATCACAGTTCCGGTTGCCCGATGTCAGGTGAAGAGAGAGAAATCAGCCGAACTCCGAATAAAGCCAATATCACAGACAACCTTGCTGAATTTGTCAAACCAAGCCCGCAGGGACTGTTTGAGACCATAAATAGACTTCCGAAGAAGACAGGCCCGAGACTCCCCCGTGGTCTCAAACCCGGGAGGTTGATGCATGTAAACAGTCTCCTGCAGATCGCCGTTGAGGAAGACGTTCTTAACATCTAGCTGATAAAGGAGCCAATGTCGATGAACTGCTAATGAGAGAAGAACGCGAACGGTGTTCAATTTTGCCATCGGAGAGAAGGTTTCCTCATAGTCCAAACCCTGTTGCTGAGTAAAACCCCGAGCCATGAGGCGGGCCTTGAGTCGCTCCACGGTACCATCAACCGCATGTTTAACAACAAACACCCACTTGCAGCTCACACAGTGTTGTCTTGCAGGAAGGGAAACCAGATCCCAAGTCTGGTTAGCCCAGAGAGCCCGCATTTCATCTTCCATGGCCGCCCGCCACCCCGGGTGTTGTGGCGCCTCTTTCACAGTGTTAGAAATAGAGATAGAGGAAAGAGAGGTGGCAAAGGTGTAGAGAGGTGAACTCAGCCGATGGAGAGAAACATAGTTGTCCAAGGGATGAGCTGTAGAGTCGAGAGCTGGATCTGCCACTGCCGGGGTGTCGCTGTGGGGTGGTAGCTGGTGCAGGGAAGCATCCTTGAAGCGACGGGTGTAGACACAAATAAGGGGTGGAGGAACCCGAGGGGGGTCAGGGAGAGAGTTGGTTGGAGATGGCAGAGAAGAGGAAGTGACAGGTATCGCAGGCCGGGGAAGTGGATAGGAAGTCGAAGAGGGTGAAGGGAAGTGGAAGTGCTGATCTTCACAGAACGTGACATCCGCCGAGACGACCAACTTGCCATCAGAAGTAGAGTAGCAAACATACCCCTTCTGAGTACGAGAGTAGCCAACAAACATATATTTGGCCGCCCGATGAGCAAGTTTGTCGGAAGGTGGGCCAAGAAGATGAACATAACAAACACATCCGAAGACGCGCGGGGTGAGAGAGGTGAGAGTCGCGAAAGGATAGAGAAGTTGAATAGGTATGACAAAGTCAAGAACAAAAGAGGGTAGGCGGTTGATGAGATGACAGGCTGTGGAGACAGCAAAATTCCAATAGTCGACCGGAACCTGCATTTGAAACATAAGGGGCCGAGCAACATCAAGGAGGTTACGATTTTTTCGTTCAGCCACCCCATTTTGTTGAGGGGTATACGCGCACGAAGTTTGATGGATGACGCCAAATTCAGTGCAAAGAGTGGAGAAGGTGCGACTAGTATATTCGCGAGCGTTATCAGTGCGAAGGACTTTGAGAGGGGTGGCAAACTGCGTACGCATTTCAGTTAAAAAGACACGAAACACAGAGGTAAGTTCAGTACGATCATGCAATAAATATAGCCATGTAACACACGAGTAATCATCAATAAACGTGACAAAATAGCAGAATCCAAAGATACTGGGGACTTTATAAGGACCTCATACATCAGAGTGAACTAGAGATAAAAGAGTACTACTCCTGGTACATGCATGAGGGAAGAAAGAACGATGCTGTTTACCATAGATACAAGATTCACAAGAGAACTCCCATAGAGGAACATCGGGAAGAGATCGCTTGAGGATCAGAAGAGGGGCATGGACAAGACGGCGATGCCAGTCAACGATGGAGACAACAGAGAGCAGAGTGGATGGTATATCCAAGATGTAGAGCCCATTCACCAGCCGCCCCTCTCCAATGATACACCGGGTGCGACGATCCTGCATAAGAAAAGAGGAAGGAGAAAAGGTTATGCAACAATCAAGTTCATGTGTTAGGCGACTAACAGAGAGTAAATTGAAGGGAGACCCCAGAACATGAAGAACCGAGGAGAGAGAAAGGGCCGGGGTAAGTTGGAGAGCGGCGACGCCAGAGACCGGTAAGGTGTCACCATTTTCCACAGTGATATGCGAAGGATGAGCCGTCTGGAGATACTGGGAAGGCTTCTGGCAGGTAATATGGTGTGTAGCGCCAGAATCAACGATCCAACAGGGGTTAGGAGAGAGACATGTTATACCTTCCGCAGAAAAGGACGCAACCGAGCCGGAGGAGTGGCCGAGGACACCCTGTAGCTGTTGGAGTTGGGTGCGGAGCTCATCGATATGTTGGCGAGTAGTAGACGCCGAATCCGGAGTAGAAGCCCCAGTGTGAGCAGAAGCAATAGAGGAAGTAGCCGCAAGGTCTGGAGGAGCTTAAGTTGGTGCCTACTTGAAACTCTCGATCCCTCGATTCATCCATGTTGATTGTTTCCTTCATCTGAAAAGTTTCTGGAGATCAATGGTGGGGCAAAAATTGTCACCTAACTTTCCACACTCAACGACTGCCTGTGAAGTTCGGTGGAGAGATCAAAGACCGCAGTCGACCGATTACTAACTTTGTGAGTGTCTGGAGAGCAGAAAATGAAACAGAAAAGAGAGAGGGCCGCTGACAGTGACAGTCACCAGATTTACCCATCATTGCGAATACCACATGCGGCTGGCAATGTTATTGCTCTAGATAAATAGAGTACAAGTGGGTACCGACGAGTATTAGAGAGAACAAAGAGAAAGAAAGCAACTGAAAGATGGACTTAGTAACCACAGGTATTGCAGTATGCGCCTTTGCTGAAGAGAGCCCGCAGCTTCCCGGATGATGCCCGCGAGCTCTTCTGAGTGCCTGCCTGGCTATTTCATGTCTGGCGCCATCTGATGTTTCCCCGTCGCAGATTTTGAGTTAACAATCACGATCACCATTGTTGAATGATGCCGAAAGAAGCTGGATCCGTGACATTTAACTGTATGAAGACACCTAACTTGTTTTCCAGAACTTTCTTACTGAGTTTGAGCTGGAGTTCTTATTTGCTCACCGCCATTGAAGATCATCTTCACCAAAGTCTTGCCAACCAAGGAAAATATGTTAAATGAGATTGATTTCACAAGTTATAGAAAGTTTGATGACTAATTTCAAGGAAAAAATAATTTGGGGACCTATTTCATAAATGTGATAAGTTTTAAGAATCTATTTAGTTATACTTTTTAAAATGCACGTACAACACACATTCGTCGATAATAGACATCTTATCAACAACGATGATGACATGATACTTGACCGTTTGCACAAAGACGATTGTACGGATGCCATACGTAACTCACATGCAAATTGCCTTCCACCCCCAAACCACCATCAAACCCTGTTGCCTATTGTAGAAAGAGCTCAAAATCTTGTATGTACTTCTTGTGTATTAAAATACAAGGAGAGAATACAAATATATAGGAAAAAAAAGGAGATGGAAAGTCCTATACAAGATGTGGGACTAATGAGAGGAGGAAAAGAATCAAATACATGAGCCCAATAATAAGCCTTTTTACATGGGCTTTTCTAACACTCCCCCGCAAGCTGGAGCGTACAAATCGTATGCGCCAAGCTTGGACAAGCACTGATAGAAGAGAGTACTAGGAAGGGCCTTTGTGAGGATGTCCGCAACTTGTTCCGTCCCCGGAACATGCTTCAGATTGAGTTTCTTCATTTGAACCTTTTCCCTTACGAAGTGACAATCGACTTCAATGTGTTTGGTTCTCTCGTGGAATACTGGGTTCTTGGCAATGTGTATGGCAGCCTGGCTGTCACAAAGGAGGAGAGCTGGGGAAGGGAGCTTTACACCCAGATCAGTAAGAAGACCTTCAAGCCAAGTTAGTTCAGAAACCACCGATGTCATTGCCCGGTATTCTGCCTCGGCGGATGATCGAGCAACGACTGCTTGTTTCTTGCTTCACCAAGTAATCAAATGTCCTCCAAGATATGTGCAAAAACCACTGGTTGATCGTCGATCATCAAGGGAACCAGCATAATCGGCATCAGAATACGCCACCAACGTTGGAGCTGAAGATGAGGTTTTGTAAACCAGACCTTGAACATGAGCTGTTTTAAAGTATCTGATAATGCGTTCAACAACCTGATGATGAGATCTTCGAGGGGTATGCATGTATCGACTGACAATACCAACAACGAAGGAAATATCTGGTCTGGTTATCGTGAGGTAGATCAACTTCCCAACAAAACGACAATAATATTCTGGGTTCTGGAGTAGGAGATCAGAGTCAGATGCCTGAGCGCACAACTTGTGATTTGCATCCATTAGTGTGTCAATTGGCTTACAGCCTGAGTAGCCAGCATCTCGAAGGTGGTCGAGGCAATGCTTCCGCTGCTAGAGAATGAGACCGTCTGACAACCTCAAGGCCCAAGAAGTACCGAAGGGGCCCCAGATCTTTTGTTTGGAAAACTGTACTCAGGTGTAGTTTGACCACCTGTATGCCTTTCGAGTCGTCTCCCGTAATTATGATATCGTCCATATAAACTAACAGAAGAACAGTTCCCGTTGTTCGATGACGAGTGAATAGCGAGAAGTCGGCCGAGCTGCGAGTAAAACCAACCTCTCGAAGAGCCTTACTGAATTTGTCAAACCACGCCCGAGGTGATTGTTTGAGACCATACAAAGCCTTTGTCAGTCGACAGACCTGAGACTCCCCCGTTGTCTCAAACCCGGGAGGTTGCTGCATATAGAACGTTTCTTGGAGATCGCCATTCAGAAAGACGTTCTTAATATCGAGTTGGAATAAAGGCCACCGACGATGGACAACCACGGAGATGAGGACTCAAACGGTGTTGAGTTTGGCAACCGGAGAAAAAATTTCGTCATAGTCCAGCCCCTGTTGTTGGGTGAAGCCACGGGCCACCTGACGAGCTTTTAGGCGGTCAATTGTTCCGTCAGCAGCATGTTTGATAACATAAACCCATTTACACCCAACCGGTGTGTGACCCGGAGGAAGGGGTACAAGAGTCCATGTCTGATTGGCCCAGAGAGCAGCCATTTCCTCTTCCATGGCGGCCCGCCATCCTGGATGTTGTAGCGCCTCCTGCACAGAGTTAGGAACCGAAATCGAAGAAAGAGAAGTAACAAATGTGTGGAGGTGAGGAGAGAGGCGATGCAAAGATACATAGTTTGCCAGAGGATGAGCAGTGGAGACAGGTACCTAATCAGCAGGGCGCAGAGTAACCGAGGTCGAGGCCGACTATAGAGGGGCAACGGAGTCGGACGGGCGATGAGAGTAGACACGAGAGTAGACACGCATGAGATATCGCCCAGAACCCGCGAGCACACTCGGAGCCTGATTCGTCCCCAACCTAGCACAACATTTGTTTTGAGTGGGAGAGTTCATATATACTCTCTGGTATGTGGTGAGAGTGTGAGACCTCCTAGCTGCGGCTAAGAGTGTTCACGAACCAAATCAAATAAAATAGCTCTTCAATCGAATTCAAATTTGCCATAGAATGCAGAGATTATGATTCGTTCCAATATTTGAATTTGGATTCAGATTTGAGTTTGTCTCGAAATCCTATATTCGAATTTGGATTCTGTCTTGGATTCGAATTCACTTCAAATGCAAGATCTAGTAGAGACTTTGATGAGAATGTTAAGTTCATTTTTGTATATTGTTGAAATCGAGATTCGGTTACACCTAGAGTTCGGACCTAGGGGTGCAACTCACATCTACTTTTCCCAAGCCGTCCCTTGGTGAGAGACCTGAATTTGGAAAATGACCATTGGCTCTAGCGTGGAGGTCACACCTCACACCCGAAAAACCTTTAAGATCTCCCCCTCCCTAGCCAATGCTAAGCTAGGTGCCTTGGAGGATGAAGAAAGAAGATGAAGATTAGTGAAATACCCTGGGCTGGTCTGCCAACAACCAAACTTCGCTATTTTGAACAACTATTCGCAGCCCACCCGGGGCAAAATAACAGAACCTCAAGCCGGGCGAGATCCTCGAGCCGGGCAAGACCCTCAAGCCGGGCGAGCTGCTCAAGCCGGGCGAGAACTAGGCCTGGCGAGACCTCTAGCTAGGCGAGATCTCCAGCCGGGCGAGAACTAGGCCGGGCGAGACCCTCAAGGGGTCGGGCGAGCTGCTCAAGCCGTGTGAGAACTAGGCCGGGCGAGAACTAGGCCGGGCGAGACCCTCAAGCCGGGCGAGACCCTCAAGGGGCTGGGCGAGCTGCTCAAGCCGGGCGAGAACTAGGCCGGGCGAGACCCTCAAGCCGGGTGATACCCTCAATGGGTCGGGCGAGACCCTCAAGGGGCCGGACGAAAGCTCCATGGTGTCGCCAGGCGACACTGGTGTCGCCGGGCAACACCCTAAAAAGGTCGGGGCGGGTGTTGACATGCCACCACACCCTCCCCTCCTGATTAACAAGGGCCGGGGGTGGGTGCCGGCCTCCTACCGCACCCCCTCTGATTTACTGGGGCCGGGGCGGGTGCCGGCCTCCCGCCGCACCTGCCCCCTGAAAAAGGGTCGGGGCGGGTGCCGGCCTCCCGCCGCACCCGCCCCCTGAAAAAGGGTCGGGGCGGGTGCCGCCCTCCCACCGAACCAGCTCCCCTGAAATAGGGCCGGGGTGGGTGCCGGCCTCCCGCCGCACCCGCCCCCTAAGATAGGGCCGGGGCGGGTGCCGACCTCCCGCCGCACCCGCCCCCTGAAAAAGGGCCGTGGCGGGTGCCGGCCTCCCGCCGCACCCGCCCCCTGAAAAAGGGCCGGGGCGGGTGCCGGCCTCCTGCCGCCCCCGCCCCCCTGAAATAGGGCCGGGGCGTGTGCTGGCCTCCCGCAGCACCCGCCCCCTGAAAATGTGCCGGGGTGGGTGCCGGCCTCCCGCCGCACCCGCCCCCTGAAAAATGGTCGGGGCCGGTGCCGGCCTCCCGCCGCACCCGCCCCCTGAAATAGGGCCGGGGCGGGTGCCGGCCTCCCGCCGCACCCACCCTATAAGATAGGACCGCGGCGGGTGCCGACCTCTCGGCACACCCTCCCCCTGAAGTAGGGCCGGGGCGGGTGCCGACCTCCCGCCACACCCGCCCCCTGAAGTAGGGCCGGGGCGGGTGCCGATCTCCTGCCGCACCCGCCCCCTGAAGTATGGCCGGGGCGGGTGCCGGCCTCATGCCGCACCCGCCCCCTAAGAAAGCGTCGGGGTGGGTGCCGGCCTCCCGCCGCACCCGCCCCCTGAAAAAAGGACGGGGCGGGTGCCGGCCTCCCGCCGCACCCGCCCCCTGAAGTAGGGCCGAGACGGGTGCCGACCTCCCGCCACACTCGACCCTTCGCCCGCTTAGCCTTTGGGCTCACTTGTCCCAGACCATTATCTGGATTACTCCTTGCGCTTGCTTGGGTACCCCACTCCGCGAATACGCGGTTGTACACAATCCCC
The DNA here is from genome assembly GCA_039583875.1 of Platanthera guangdongensis. NCBI lineage: Eukaryota > Viridiplantae > Streptophyta > Magnoliopsida > Asparagales > Orchidaceae > Platanthera > Platanthera guangdongensis. Next base: position 156,442,568 of record CM077159.1, read on the forward strand.
GCTCTTTTCGAGCAAATTCCTCGCTCGGAAAGAAACGTCCAACCCAACGTATTCGCTCAGTGTAGCACTTTTGGAGCCGAAAATACTTGGCCTCTCCTAGGGGTCAACCTGCCATGCCAGCTAACGAGAGCCTGGGTGGCGAGATCCCCTCCCGGTAGAATTCACTTAACCTCCCCGTGGGTTCAACCTGCCCTACCAGCTAATAGGTGCCTAGGTGGAGAGATCCCCTCAGTGTAGGATATGTCTCGGGACTCTACCCCCGAGGCACATTCGACCCATCCAGCTAGTCGGGGCCTGGACGATGAGATCCTCTCGGGGTTGGAACTCATCGCCGAGGCACATTCGACTCATCCAGCTAGTGGGAGCCTGGATGTGGAGATATTCTCGGGGTTGGAACCTTCTCTCCACCGAGGCACATTCGACTCATCCAGCTAGTGGGAGTCTGGATGAGGAGATACTCTCGGGGTTGGAACCTTCTCTCCACCAAGGCACATTCGACTCATCCAACTAGTGAGAGCTTGGGTGAGGAGATCATCTCGGTGGTCGGTTCCTTCTCTCCACCGAGGCACATTCGACCCATCCAGCTAGTGGGAGCCTGGGTGGGGAGATCCTCTCGGGGGTCGGTTCCTTCTCTCCACCGAGACATATTCGACCCATCTAGCTAGTCAGAGCCTGGGTGAGGAGATCCTCTCGGGGTTGGAACATTCTCTCCACTGAGGCACATTCGACCCATTCAGCTACTGAGAGCCTGGGTGAGGATCCTCTCGGGGTTGGAACTTTCTCTCCACCGAGGCACATTCGACTCATCCAGCTAGTGGGGGCCTAGACGAGGAGATCCTCTCGGGATTGGAACTCATCGCCGTGGCACATTCGACTCATCTAGCTAGTGGGAGCCTGGATAGAGAGATCCTCTCGGGGATGGAGCCTTCTCTCCACCAAGGCACATTCGACTCATCCCGCTTGTGAGAGCCTGGGTGAGGAGATCCTCTCAGGGGTCGTTTCCTTCACTCCACTGAGGCACATTTGACCCATCCAGCTAGTGAGAGCCTGAGTGAGGAGATCCTCTCGGGGTTCGGTTGCTTCTCTCCACCGAGGTACATTCGACCCATCTAGCTAGTGAGAGCCTGGGTGATGAGATCCTCTCGGGGTTGGAACCTTCTCTCCACCGAGGCACATTCGACTCATCCAGTTAGTGAGGCCTGGGTGAGGAGATCCTCTCGGGGTTGGAACCTTCTCTCCACCGAGTCACATTCGACCCATCCAGCTAGTGGGTGCCTGAGTGAAGAGATCCTCGGGGGTCTGTTCCTTCTTGCCACTGAGGCACATTCGACCCATCCAGCTAGTGAGAGCCTGAGTGAGGAGATCCTCTTGGGTTTGGAACCTTCTCTCCACTGAGGCACATTCGACTCATCCAGCTAGTGAGAGCCTGAGTGAGGAGATCCTCTTGGGGGTCGGTTCCTTCTCGCCACCGAGGCATATTCGACCCATCCAGCTAGTGGGAGCCTGAATGAGGAGATCCTCTCGGGACGTGAATTTACTACTGATGCACATTCGACCCATCCAGCTAGTGGGAGCCTGAATGAGGAGATCCGCTCGGGGTTGGAACCTTCTCTCCACCGAGGCACATTCGACTCATCCAGCTAGTGAGAGCCTGGGGAGGAGATCATCTCGGGAGTCGGTTCCTTCTCGCCACCGAGGCACATTCGACACATGCAGCTAGTGAGAGCCTGAATGAGGAGATGCTCTCGGGATGAGAACTTACAACCGAGGCACATTCGACCCATCCAGCTTGTGGGGGCCTGGATGAGAAGATCCTCTCGGGGTGAGATTAGACACGTCATTCGAACTATTCTAAATTCAACATCCTCAAACGGGAAATTTTTTAGGATACATGAACTCCTGACTCAGCTGGTCAGGGGTAGAGCTCATTACAAAATCATAAAAGGGAAAAGACTTCACCAACGCAAGGTTTCTTCATGCTGCATGGGTATGATGACCGTCATTCGTCTCCTTCTCCTCTGATACATCTATCCTGCTCAAGCTCTCCATGATCTCCATCTCCCCTGCCCTGGCAAGCCAGGAGATGGTGTTGACGGCCGTGACGTAGCATTGCCTTGCCATCCTGGGGTCTCCCCTGATCCTGACTTGGATCCCTCCAATGTTAAACTTGAGGCACTTGTAAAATGACGATGTCACACAACAGAAGGCGCTGATGAGGAGTCTTTCGAAGATGACGTTGTAACTGCTCGGAGCGTCAACAATGACGAACCGACAGTTCCTTGAGGTCCCCCCAACTTCACCTGGAGTCCGACTCCACCTTCTACCTCCTTCCTTTCCCCTGAAAATCCGAACATGGGTCCTTCCGAGGCCAACACCCTCCTTGGTTCCACCTTCATCTCGTCAAACGCCTTCTTGAAAACGACGTTGACGGAGCTCCCGTTGTCAACCAAGATCAGGGAGACAGTGTAACATTTGATGACTGTCTGGATGACTAGCGCATCGCAGAACAAATCCTCATGATCCGTCATGTCCTTCATTGAGAAGGTGATCTTCTCCTCTGGGGGTGGGGTCTGGGATGTCGTAGCGACGCTCAGACGGTATCCGACATGGAGACTTGCCTTTCGAGTGGCCTCGATCCCCAGTCCACCGTGGATCACTCCTATACCTCCTCGGGGTCCTACATCGACCCGGTTCTCACATACGTCATCTCCTATTCTGGGTAGAACTTCTTCAATCCGTACTGGCTGCTGCTGCTGGGCTTGACCTCTCGCCTCTCCCACTTCCAGCAATTCGGGGTAGGTAGCTGTGACGTGACCCGCTACCTGGTGGAAGTCATAATATGACAACACTCTTCCTTCCCTTCTTCGACGGGCTGGATGATCTCTCCCGTTACCTCTTCCCCCTCTTCCTGTCGCCATGACTTGCTACGGTGGGGGTAGGAGCTACCTAGGGGCTTGCCCCTGGAAGTTGAACCTCCCTTGGCCTCCATGAAAGTTCCTCCCACCCCGTACGAGACCTCTTCCTGGACCCTGACGGGCCCTCCCTGTTGCCTCCAACCTGGCTCCGGACCTTCCTGAGGTCCTTGGAACCCCTGAGCTCTCTGCTCTTCTCTCCTTCCCTCCTGATGCCTCGAGCCACCTTGCTCCTTCGACTCTGCCTCTGTTAACCTTGACAACTTCTTGACAAACGCCGGGTTGGCCGCCTCAGTTTCTATCTTCTCTGCCGCCCTTTCCATCAGCTCCTCGAAGGATAGGGGGGCCTTTCAGGTCAAACTTATCTTGAAGAACCCCTCACGTAACTAGGCCGGGCGAGTCCCTCAAGGGGCTGGGCGAGCTGCTCAAGCCGGGCGAGAACTAGGTCGGGCGAGACCCTCAAGCCGGGCGAGACACTCAAGGGGCCTGACGAAAGCTCCATGTTGTCGTCAGGCGACCGTGGCGTCGTCGGGAAACACCCTAAAAAGGTCGGGGTGGGTGTTGGCTTGCCACCACACCCGCCTCTCCTGATTAACAAGGGCCGGGGGCGGGTGCCGGCCTCCTACCGCACCCGCCCCCCTGATTTACTGGGGTCGGGGCGGGTGCCGGCCTTCCGCCGCACCCGCCCCCTAAAAAAGAGCCGGGGTGGGTGCCGACTTCTCGCCGCCCCCGTCCCCTGAAAAAGGGTCGGGGCGGGTGCCGGCCTCCCGCCGCACCCGCACCCCTGAAATAGGATCGGGGCGGGTGCCACCCTCGCCGCACCCGCCCCCTAAGATAGGCCGGGGTGGGGGGGGGGGGGGGGGGTGGCCTCCAGCCGCACCAGCCCCCTGAAAAAAGGCCGGGGCGGGTGTCGGCATCCCGCCGCACCCGCCCCCCTGAAAAAGGGCCGGGGCAGGTGCTGGCCTCCCGCCGCACCCGCCCCCTGAAATAGGGCTGGGGCGGGTGCCGACGTCCCGCCGCACCCGCCCCCCTGAAAAAGAGACGGGGCGGGTGCCGGCCTCCCGCCGCACCCGCCCCCTGAAAAAGGGCCGGGGCGGGTGCCGACCTCCCGCCGCACCCGCCCCCTGAAAAAGGGCCGGGGCGGGTGCCGGCCTCCCGCCGCACTCGCCCCCAGAAATAGGGCCGGGGCGGCTGCCGGCCACCCGCCGCGCCTTCCCCCTCAGATAGGGCCGGGGCGGGTGCCGGCCTCCCGCCACACCCGCCCCCTGAAGTAGGGCCGGGGCGGGTGTCGGCCTCCTGCCGCACTCGCCCTCTGAAGTGGGGCCGAGGCGGGTGCCGGCCTCCCGCCGCACCCGCCCCCTAAGAAAGGGCCGGGGCGGGAGCCAGCCTCCCGCCGTACCCACCCCCTGAAAAAGGGCCGGGGCGGGTGCCGGCCTCCCGCCGCACCCTCCCCCTGAAGTAAGGCTGGGGCGGGTGCCGACCTCTCGCCGCACTCGACCCTTTGCCCCCTTAGCCTTGGGCTCACTTGTCCCGTACCATCTTCTGGATGACACCTTGCTCTTGCTTGGGGACCCCACTCCGCGGATACGGGGTTGTACATATATAATATAAATATTTCTATTATTCGTGAACTATTCATAAATTTTGTCATTAAAGACAGTATTACTCAGATTTGGATTCAAATATCACTTGAATCCGAATTCGAAAAATACGAATCTTCACGATTCGAATCCTAGTTTATTCACGAATAATTTGGTCTGTGAACAACCCTAGCTGCGACTAGTCGACATTGTGAGTCGTTGAAGCCGCCAAACTGGGATCTTTCCTATTCTCGCTCTTGGATCTGTGGTTTTCCTTTGATGGATCAGTAACCTTGGCTCATACTAGTCGTGTACAAAATGTCTGGCAGTCCCCGACTTGCCAGGCCCAAGACGAGACCAGGCCCTCCTTCAAAAGTACTGTCTAGGAATGTTTGAATGTCGGGTCGGTCCCACGCTAAGCCTTAGGCTGGCCCGACCTGTTTTTATGTGAGAATTGTTAAAGGCAAACCACACTTGGATAATGACAAACCATATATTTTGAAAAATACTATGTGCAAACCAAATTGTTAACCACAAACCAAAATTGTTAACAACAAAGCAACACTGCAAATTACATAATCAAATATTTTAGACAAAAAAACTATTTCATGAGAAGTCCAATGGAACAGTTCGACAAAATAACCCGTTTATAACATAGAAACACCAAATTTTTGATATTTAATATATGATAACTGTCACATCCACTTCAATGAAAACAAAAACGAAAACAAAACGAAAACGAAGAATGAAAAAACCAACGTGTAGAAACCATAGGCAGAATCCAAAACGAAAAATTAGCTTCTCAATGTGCTAAAGATGAAAGAAGAAAATATGTATTAAAAAATTCAGATGCAGAATCAAAACGAAAATGAAGATAAGCGACGACGCACCTTCAAAATCAATGAAAAAAACCGCTGTCCGCGACGGGAGAGGCAACGAAAACAAAGAACTAACGTGCGCACCTTCAAAATTGTCTGGCTGTTGTACGTCGAACCGCTCATCAGAAGCCTCACAACCTACCAGCGACAGGAGAGGAAGTGACAGAGAGGCCGAGAAATGCGGCGGGAGTTGCGGCGAGAGAGGCGACGAAAGGGACGACGAGAGAGGCCGAGAGATGCAGCGGGAGCGGCAGTGAATTTGGTTTGTGTATATCCAAATTGGTTTGCGTAGAAAAAAAACCACAGGGAAAAAAGACCTGATTTTAAGATTTTGGTTTGTGTATATCTAAATTAGGTTTGTGTACAACACCATATCCGACGAGCAACGAACGACAGGAACCAGATTGGCCAAGACTAGCAGTCCGACTCGCTCTAGTGGGATTGACCGTTCGAGGGGGGCGAGTGGAGCAGGTCCGCTCGCAGTCGCCCCAAGGGCTCGGCGAGCAGCGGGCGAGAGGAGCAGGCCGGCTCGCACTCACCCCAGGAGGTTCGGCAGACAACGGGCGAGTGGGGCAGTCCGTGCCCGCACTTGCCCGGGGGGGGGGGGGGGAGATAGAGGCGGCGAGTGCCAGCTCCATCGAGCACTCGCCGCCCCCAGCAAGTGGAGGTTCCAGAGGGCCACTCGCCCAGTCTCTTGTGACGTGTTTTCACTATTTTTACCCCGTTGGTCTGCCCTTAGCTCTTCAGAACAGCGGAGTTACGCTGTTGACAGACTCAATTGGGCTGCATATAGTTGTTCAAAACAACGGAGGTTGGCTATTTGCAGGCCGTATTCAGAAATCTATAAATAGATCCAAGGGGGTACCTCAAAAGGAATGCTCACTTGTGCCCCGATTTTCTTACGCTTTCTGAGGTATCCTTAGCTCGACATTTGACTAGGGAGGGGAAGCGCTCTAAGATTTTCCGGGTGTGTAGTGGGACCTCCACGCTGAGCCCTTGGGTCTGTCCCCTATTCTTTTTTCTTAGTTGTTCAGCTCGTGAGAGAGAAGTAAGTGTACGATCACCCCTTCCCCAAGGGTGAACTCCAGAGAGACCGAGTTTTCGGTTTCAACATTTTTGGTGCGGTGAGCGTGGAGCGTGGTCAACACAAAAAATCTTCAGCAGGCTAGATGGCCGGAGGAGAAGGGCAAGGTTCGAACAGGACCGACTCGCCACCTCCTCTCCCTCTCACCACAGTGGGGATGTTCGAAGACTTCAGGCTGGAAGTGCTCGACCTCGTCAGGTTCGCACTCGGCGCGCGAGCCGAGTGCTCGACACCAGCTATTCCAATCATCGCCGCCCCGGCTCTAGGCGAGGATGCCCCGACTCGGCGAGCTGGGAAGGAGGTTGCAGAGGAGGGGAGAGGGTGCGAGCTCCCCGGGCGAGTGCTTTTCCCGGGCTCAGCGAGCGGAGGCCGGTTTGGCGAGATGGGGGTGCGAGATCCTCCGGCTCGCCCAACAGGGGGAGGCAGCCCCTTCAGCGAGTTGGTTTCTTCTGCCCCTGTTCCAAAGGGGTTCAGGGAGCCGGAAATGTCCTACTATACCGGGAAGGATGACCTGGTCCAGCACATCCAGTGGTTTGAGGATGTGGCGTCAATAAGACAGATGTCGGATGCCTTCAAGTGCAGACTCTTCGCCATCACGCTCAAGGAGAAGGCGAGAGTGGTTCCACCAGCTACCGTCCAACTCAATCTACTGCTTCGAGTACCCGCGCTGGGAGTTCATGTTGAGGTTTACCACTTCCAAGAAGAGGAAGAAGGAGTCGGAGTCCCTGTTCCACATCAAGCAGGGGGTGAACGAGACCTTAAGAAGCTACGTGGACCGGTTCCAGGAGGAGGTCACCCGGGTCCCGGAGATGTCAGGGAACACCCTGATGATGGCCTTTACCTTGGGGTTGCAAAAGGTTTCTTTAGGATGGAACTGAAGAGGGTGCCGCCCCTCTCCTACGAGGAGCTGATGGAGAGGGCGACAAGGAAAGTCGACGGGGAGGCGTCAAACCCCGAGTTGGCAAAGAAGTTGGCCAGGTGGGCCACAGAAGAGGAGGAGACAGGAGGTGGCCAAGGGCAGGAGGTGAGGAGAGTCGAGCCACGACAGAGAGAACAGCAGCAACAGCAACCCAGGTGGGGGCGTCAGGTGCAGAACAACCGGCTCGGCTGGAGGCAGCCGGAGTGATAAGACCAAGGCCAATGGAGAGGTTTCCACGGAGGAGACTACCGCCAGGGAGGCCAGGGCCAGTTCCACCTTCCGGGATGGAGGCAGGGCCAGAGGCCTCCTCTCCCCGATCGACACCAGGCTATGACAATAGCCATGCAGAGGCGGAGAGGTCAACAGAGGAGGAGGGAAGTCAGGGTGGAGTTACCCTACCGTTACTTCCACCAGGAGGAGGGCCATGCTACGACCACGTGCCCGGAGTTTCTCGAGTTGAGAGGAAACAGGGAGCAACAACAACAACGGGACCGTCAGGAGTTGCAGATCGAGGAGGTCCTGCCTCGGGCAGAGGAGGACAGGTGTGAGGACCGGGCCGATGTGGGAGCCCGAGGAGGGATCAGGATGATCCATGGGGTGGGGGGGTCGAAGCTTCCCAGAAGGCCAGCCTTCACACCATGTATTGAAGGAGCGTTGGATTCACATCCCAGACCCCACCCCCGGAGGAGAAGATCACCTTCTCCAGAAAGGACATGCCAAATCATGAGGACCCTTTCTGCGACGCGTTGGTCATCAGACCGCGGTCAAGAACTTCACCGTCTCCCGGATCCTCATCGACAACGGGTGTTCAGTCAACGTCATCTTCAAGAAGGCGTTTGACGCAATGAAGGTGGAGGCAAGAGGGTGCTGGCCTCGGATGAGCCCCTGTTCGGATTTTCAGGAGAGAGGAAGGAGGTCGAAGGAGTGGGGCTCCATGTTACTTTGGGGGGGGGGGGCAGTCCCGAAACTGCAGGTTCGTCATCGTGGACGCCCCTAACAGTTACAACGCCATCTTCGGACAGCCCCTCATCAACGCCTTCCACTGCGCCCCCTCATCCTTCCACTAGTGCTTGAAACTCAATGCCGAGGGGATCCAGGTCCGGGTCCGGGGTGACCCCAATGTGGCGAGAGAGTGCTACGTCACCGCCGTGAACTCCATATCTTGGCAGGAGGGAGCCGAGGAGATGAGGCCGAGGATGGAGGAGACGGAGCAGGAAGTAGGTGGAGTGGAGATGGAGGTGGAGGAGAGCCGCACCCAGGTGGAGGTGGTAGGAGTTCAGGAAGGGCTGACCGAGGTGATGGCCGTGGAGGAAGTGGTGGAAGTTGAGGAGGTCCTTGTCCCGGGAGAGGGGGACGCGGGAGAATGGGGAGAGTAGTCTCGTCTGGAGGCTGCAGAAGAGGTGGTGGACATCTTCGCTTGGAGCGCAGCGGAGTTGCCGGGGATCGATGCAGACATTGCCTGCCACCGCCTTAACCTGGACCCAGAAGCTCGTCCCATCCAGCAGAAGAAGAGGTCCATCATGGACAAGCTGGCTGAGTCCATCAGGGAGGAGGTGACCAAGCTCCTGAATGCTGACTTTGTATCCAAAATTCAATACTCCGGCTGGGTATCCAATGTAGTCATGGTAAAAAAAAGAAGACGACCGGTGGAGAATGTGTGTTGATTTCTCTTTGCTTAATAAATCATGTCCCAAAGATTGTTACCCCTTGCCTCGAATCGACGCGCTGGTTGACGCAGCCGTCAGTTTTCCTGTAATGAGTTTTTTAGATGCATTTTCAGGTTATCATCAGATTGGGATGCACCCCCCGATGTGAAAGATGTCTTTTTCATCACATGGGATGAGTGCTACTGCTACAAGATGATGCCTTTTGAGCTGAAAAATGCAGGGGCAACATACCAAAAGATAATGTATGGTCTTCCAAGAGCAGAATGAGAGGAATTTCGAGGTGTATGTGGATAACCTGATGATCAAGAGCCGAGGGGTGGACTCCCAACTCCAGGACCTAGAGAAAACTCTTGGCACCTTGCGCAAATAAAAGATGAAGCTAAACCCCTTGAAATGTGTTTTCGGGGCCGGCAGAGGGAAGTTCTTGGGCCATCTTCTCACCCCCGCAGGGGTGGAGCCAAATCCTTACAAGGTCAATGCGATCATGGAGTTGGGGTCGCCTCAGGATGCTTAGGAGGTGCAGCGACTGGCAGGAAAGCTGGCGGGGCTAAGCAGGTTCCTTTCCCGGGCTGGGGAGAAGTGTTCTCCCTTCTTCAAAGCGTTGGGGGGGGGGCAAAAAGTTCGAGTGGACTGGGGAATGCGAGGAGGCGTTCTAGGCCTTGAAGAAGAAGTTAACTCAGGCCCCCCTGCTCCAAGGGTCGAAGGAGGGGGAGGATCTATCTTTGTGTCTCGGGGTCGGAGCAGAGGCCTCGAGCTCCGTTCTGGTTCGGGAAGAGGGGAAGAGGCAGCTGCCCATATACTACGTAAGTTGGGTCCTGAGGAAGGCAGAGCTGCGCTATCCCATCTTGGATAAGCTGGCCTTTGCTCTGGTCATCTCGGCTCGGAGGCTCTGACCCTATTTCCAGACACACTCCATCCGAGTGGTGACTGACCATCCCCTCCGCAACATCTTCGAGGGGTTGGAGCATTCAGGAAGGTTGACAAAATGGTCGGTGGAGCTTGTGAGTTTGATATCTCCTTTGTCACCCGCCTCTCGATCAAGGCCCAGGCGATGATCGACTTTCTCGCAGATTATGTGGTCGAGGTGGTGGAGGCAGAATTCACTCGCCCGGTTCCCTGGAAGAAGATGGTGGACGGCGCTTCGGGAGGGCATTCTATGGGGGTGGGGGTGATCTTGGAGAGCCTCCAGGGAACGAGGATCGAGCAAACGGTGGTGGTACACTTTCCAATCACTAATAACCAGGCCGAGTACGAGGCCGTGATATCAGGATTGCGCCTAACCAGGGAGCTGGGGGTGCAAGACGTGAAGGTCATCACTGACTCCATGGTTGTGACCTCCCAGGTCAATGGGGAGTTTGAGGCAAGGGAACTTACGCTCCAGTTATACTTGGGAAAGGTGAAGGGGGTCATCAGCATGTTCCAGACCTTTTGCATCCGACATGTGCCGCGGGAGGATAATAAACAGGTTGATCAGCTGGCCAAGCATGGTCCCCAGGTGGGGGGTACCAACCTGTTCTGTCCGTCTATCCAAGAAGAGGAGCTAATGGAGGTGGACCAACATCCCTCGTGGATGGACCCATTCATAACATTCCTATCCATAGGGGGGTTCCCGAAAGTGATGGACAAGAAGAAATTCAAGCACAAGCCGGCTTATTATCTTATGCGTGACGGGCAGTTGTATTGGAAGATTCTCTCTGGGATGCTGGCACGTTGTGTGGCTGAGAAGGAGGTTCAGAGGATCTTGTTGGAGGTCCATTCAGGAGAGTGTGGAAGCCACTCGGGGAGCAGAAATTTGGAGGGAAGAATAGTCCGGCAAGGGTACTTCTCGCCAACCCTAGGCCGGGATGCCGCAGAATTTACAAGGAAATGCCACAAGTGCCAGCTGTTCGCCCCCCTCCAACTTCAACCGGCCCAGCGACTTCGGAGTATCACGACCCCTTGGCCCTTCACGATTTGAGGGATGAATTTGGTAGGGCCTTTCCCCCAGGCCAGCATGCAGAGGAGGTTTTTGCCTGTCATGATAGACTATTTTTCTAATTGGTTGGAAGTGAAGGCGCTGACCAAAGTGACCTCCCAGGTAATCAAAAACTTTGTTTGGGGGGAGATCATCTGCCGGCACGGGTTGCCGCAGGCCATTGTCACGGACAATGGGCCTCAATTTTCCAGCGCCGAGTTCATCAATTTTTGTGGGCAGCTTGGGATTGACCTCAGGTTTGCCTCGGTCCACCATCCCAGGAGCAAAGGCAGGTGGAGGCGGCAAACATGATCATCGCGAACCTCCTCAAGAAGGTGGAGAATTTGAAGGGCAGCTGGGTGGAGCAACTTCCTTCGGTTCTCTGGGCCCTGAGAACCACTCCCAACCCGGCCACGGGCGAGACCCCCTTCAAGCTCTCCCACGGGTGCGAGGCAGTGCTTCCCATAGAGTTCGAGGTCCTAACGCCTCAGGTGGTCGAGGCAGAGGCAGGCAGAGAAGAATGACAAGCTGAAAACGAGGAACTATGACTCTCCCTTGACATGGTGTAGGAGCTGCGCGATCTCTCCGCCATCCGACAGGAAGAGGTGAAAAGAAGAATGACTAAGTACTTTGACAAACATGTCAGAGTCAAAGAGTTCGCGGAAGGGGATTTGGTCATGAAGAAGGTGGATGCGACAGGGAGATCAGCGGCAGTAGGGAAGCTCAACCCTAACTTGGAAGGCCCGTACATTGGTCGTGAGGTTCTAAGGTCAGGAGGGCATCGCCTCCGTGATGTGGAGGGCGAGACCTTGAGTCATATCTGGAGCGGTGATGACCTGAAACATTTCTATCCGTAAAAAACATGTACGTACCCTCCTTTAATGAATATGAAATACTTTGATGCTCAAATTCCCTTGCAGATCAAGTTTACGACAAGCATTTACCAAGCCAAGTCATAGAATGCCCCAGCTGCCAGGCTTCCATCTGATTGGCAGGGTTGGAGATTGGTTGATTGATGACAAGTATTCTCGCTCCGGGGTTAGGTCCCGGGATGCTCTCGCTGTCAGGCTTCCACCTAGCTGGCAGGGCCGGGATCCCCGTTGGACGCCGTTATGACCCGGGAGGGCTGAATCTGGTGGATGCTCAACACCCGCCGTCAGGCTCTCACCTAGTTGATGGGCCGGTGGTAGCGCCCAGAGGTTGATCGATGACAAGTATTCTCGCTCTGGGGTTAGGTCCCGGGATGCTCCCGTTGTCAGGCTTCCACCTAGCTGGCACGACCGGGATCCCCGTTGGACGTCGTTATGACCCTCGAGGGCTGAGTCCAGTGGATGCTCAACACCCGCCGTCAGGTTCTCAACTAGCTGATGAGCCGGTGGTAGCGCCCGGAGGTTGATGGATGACAAGTATTCTCGCTCTGGAGTTACGTCCCGGGATGCTCCCGCTGTTAGACTTCCACCTAGCTGGCAGTGCCGGGATCCTCGTTGGACGTCGTTATGACCTTGGAGGGCTGAGTCCGGTGGATGCTCAACACCCGCTGTCAGGCTCTCACCTGGCTGATGGGCCGGTCGTAGCGCCTGGAGGTTGATGGATGACAAGTATTCTTGCTCTGGGGTTAGGTCCCGGGATGCTCCCCCTGTCAGGCTTGCACCTAGCTGGCATGGCCGGGATCCCCGTTGGACGTCGTTATGACCCTAGAGGGCTGAGTCCGGTGGATGCTCAACACCCGCCGTCAGGCTCTTAACTAGCGGATGCGCCGGTGCTAGCGCCCGGAGGTTGATGGATGACAAGTATTCTCGCTCTGGGGTTAGGTCCCGGGATGCTCCCGCTGTCAGGCTTCCACCAAGCTAGCAGAGCCGGGATCCCCGTTGGACGTCGTTATGACCCTGGAGGGCTGAGTCCGGTGGATGCTCAACACCCGTCGTCAGACTCTCAACTAGCTGATGGGCCGGTGGTAGCGCCCGGAGGTTGATGGATGACAAGTATTCTCGCTCTGGGGTTAGGTCCCGTGATGCTCCCGCTGTCAGGCTTCCACCTAGTTGGCAGGGTCGGGATCCCCGTTGGACATCATTATGACCCTGGAGGGCTGAGTTCGGTGGATGCTCAACACCCGCCGTCAGGCTCTCACCTAGCTGATGGGCCAATGGTAGTGCCCGGAGGTTGATGGATGACAAGTATTCTCGCTCTGGGGTTAGGTCCCGGGATGCTCCCGTTGTCAGACTTCCACCTAGCTGGCAGGGCTGGGATCCCCGTTGGACGTCGTTATGAACCTGGAGGGCTGAGTCCGGTGGATGCTCAACACCCGCCGTCAGACTCTCACTTAGCTGATTGGGTCGGTGGTAGCACCCAGAGGTTGATGGATGGTAAGTTTTCTCTCTATGAGGTAAGTCTCGAGATGCTACCGCTGTCAGGCTTTCATCTTGCTGGCAGGGCTAGGGGTCTCGGTGGACATGATGAAATCTAAAGCTGGGACCCATACCTTCGAACTTCAGAGGCAAAGATCGCAGAAATGACAGGTTGAGCTCGGCAGGTCGGCAAGCTGGAAGTGGCGAGTCGAGACCATGGCAGGCCGGCGAGCCGGGACTACTGTCGTCTATTACAGTTCATCCAGCCAAAATTTTACTTGGGAGATTCCTGGCTTTTTGCCAAGTCTTAAAGAAGGAGAGCCGTGACAGGCGAGCTGGGCATTCGTGAACCTAGCTCGGCAAGCTACCAGTCCGGTTGTCGTGGGTAAAACAAAGGGTAAAAAGGATGACGAGCTGGGGTCTCGACATCCGCTGAGGAAAGCAAAAGGAGGTGGTCCTCGGCGGTATATTTCTACCATCCTAAAATTTTACTTATGAATTTCTAACGATTTCAGCTTAACGTTGGTAAGAAAGAGGGAAGCTCTCGGGCGAGCCAGGTAGTCGCCAGCTTAGCGCGGCGAGTAATCCCCCCTTGGTCATCCGGGGTTGGCGAGTTTTCAAGGCCTCTTCGCGGGCACGAATCCTAACTCAAATGCATTCTAGCGGCTCGCTCCACCCTGGTGAAGTCACTCTATGAAGGAGGACAACTCGCAGGCGAGCGCATTACAATAAGTAAATTCAAAAAAAGGAGAAAGGGGGAGCAAAAGTGTTCTTTTTATTAACAAGTATTTTTACACAGGGGAAGCTCGCCTCGGCGAGGTTACAAAAAGGGGGGAGGAGAGAATTACAATGGAAGAAAAAACAAAAAAAGCAGGAGGCGCGAGTCAGCTCTTGCCCTCCCCTCCCGATGTATGGCCGTACTTATAGCCCTTGACATCCTTGAACAGGGACTCGAAGCTTTCCTCCTCGCTGGGATGGGGAGCTGGCGGGAACAGGCTCGACACTAAGTCCCTCGCCGTGATCTCCTCGCATCCCTCCACCAACACCTCTATGTCTTTCATCATCTGGAGGGTATAGTCGGCAGTGCTGATGGAGTTGATCCGCAGCCTCTCGGCAACCTCAGCCTCGCCGTAGACCTTCGACCACTTGGGGGGGAATGCCCGGATTGCCGCCGTCCTGGGGCAAGAAGATATCCTTCAGGCGGATGAGGTCGCTCTGGAGCCCCTCATTCTCCCCCTTCAGTTTCTGATTCTCTTTCTCCAGCTCGGCGGCGCGAGCCTCCAGCTCGGCGACGCGAGCCTGCAGCTTGCTCGCGGCTTCGGCATCCTGTAAAGAAAGGCAAGGTAAGATTAATATGCTTGAAAAATCGTAAGGGGAAAAGGAAAGGGGTAGCCAACCCTTACCATCCCGCCGGCCGCCTTCGCGAGTATGTCCTCGACAATGCCAAGTCTCCTCTCCAGGTTGGCAACATTATCCTTGGAGAGGTCCCGCTCCTGCTCAGCTTTTAGCAGGAGGTTGTTGAGGTTGAATCCTCGGCGGACCACCATGTGGTGCATCTCCAGGGCCCGCATTTGGGCCTGTAAGCCCTTGTGGCCGAGCTGGCGCTGGGTCATGCCATTGTAGGCCTCGGCATCCTTGCGGCCATACAAGCCGAAGCCAAGAGCATATGCATGACCCGAGGGGGGTTGGCGACCCGACCAGGAGGGATGGAGGGAGGAGATGAGATCCTATGTGCCTCCTCATCCCACCGGACCATCGACTCACCATCCGAGTCTTTTTGCTTCCCTCCAAAGCCGAAGAGGGGATGACTCTTCGGCAGGCCCGGCTCGCGGGCTGTGGCTTCCACTGCAGCTGGGGGAGAGGGCTCGCCACCCTCCTGACCCTTCTCTGACGAGCCCTTCAGCGAGCTCGCTGGCGATCCATGGGGGGTGGTCTCCGGCGAGCTCACGTAAATATGTTGTTGTTGTCTCCGCCGAACTTGTTGTTGTTGTTGCAGTCCCCCCGGGAGACCACCGTCGCCTTCATCTTCTTTGGCGGCGGGGGGCGGCGAGGCGAGCCAGACCCTTCGAGGCCCGGTCGTTTCCGGCTGGAGGAGGGTCCACCTGACTCCAGCTCGCTTCGGCAGGCCGCCGCCGCTACCCCCTCGCTCGCGAGCGGGTCCGGGTGGTGTCCCAAGCCCGCATAAGGCAGGTGCTCGGGAATTGATCGCTCCCCTGCATGAAAAAACTTGGAATTAGAAACGGTGATCAAAGCCGAGCCGGTAGCGAGGAAAAAAGAGAATGTACCTTCGCCAGGGAGGACGGGGGGAAGCGAGTCGAGGCCCCTTTGAAGGTAGGAGACCTCGAAGTCTTTCTCCAGGAAGAACTTCTGCAGCTCGGCGTCGTCGCCAGACAGAGTGGGAGGCCGATAGACCTCCTCGCTCTTCTGCTGGGGGGAGAATGGAATATTGCCCAGGTCGCCCTTGATGAAGACGATCTTGGACACCCAATTGTGGTTCTTGTTCGCGGTCTCGCGAACCTTGATTTGCGAGCCCATCAGGTAGGCGACCCCGTCGTTGGTCGCGCGGTAAGTGAAGAGTTTGCGGAAGACGACGAGATTGAACTCAATCCGCTCGCGGCAGAGGTAACAGGCGAACACGACCATCATGACGATCGCGTTCGGGTTCAGTTGCGCGGGCATCGCGCCGAAGTACTTGAGGATCTGACGGATTTCTGGCCAGAGGGTCAAGCGCAACCCCACCTCGAAGTGCGAGATGGGGAAGGCGAGCTCATCCCAGTAAAAGGTATTGATGGCCTCGCCCTCGGCGGGCCGGCGCGCCTCATACCCGGGGGCAGGTACTCAGTTTTGAAGGTGGCGAGCTCGCGCTCGGTGGTGTTGCCATCAAAGAAGCAGTAATCGGCGAACTGACGGGCGCATTTGGATCGCTCGTTGGCATTAGGTCGCGCCTTGCCCATGTTCGCAAAGAAGTTGGGGTGCGAGAACAGGTAGAAAGAAGGGCAGCAAAGAGGGGTCTGAATGCAATAAAGACGATGGCCAGGGGGTTGGTGAGGGGGCCTATTTATAGAAAACAGAATTTATGGCTGAGCCGACCGGTCAGCCCAGCTCGAAGGTCCCTCCTTGCCAGCCCGAGCTCTCCAACCCGGCGACCTGACCTATCCTAGTGTGAGCAGAGATGTATTTTGTACATCACATTATTCCTAATCGCATATAGAATTCTAAAAAAATGCTTAAAGTTATTACAGACAGGGACTATCGCCGCCTCGAAAATAAAGAAGTTCTTAGCAAGAAGAAGCAGTTTGGTCAGCCCGCGCGACCTGGGGTGCTGGAGGGCGAGGGCCGATAGGCTCAGTTAGGGAGCCATTTCCATCTACCCCGGCCTCGCGCCCCCATACCCGGAGGTCGGCGCGGGGTGAGGAACTCGTGGACCAGGTCCAGGTCGCGGCTGAAGGTCTGCATGTTCTCATGGATCCTCGCCATAACTGGGGTGGGGGACATCATCACGCCCGCCGAGCCGTGCTCCACCTTATCCGCGAGCAGCACATAGTCCCGTTCCAGCGTCTGCAGTCTCTGCTCGCGATAGGCGCCATCCGCCCAAAGTTTACGTAGGGCGACGTTCTGCTTTTTCAGCACCTCTATCATTCGCCGCCTTAGCTCAGCAGGATCCAGCGATTCATCCAAGAAACTCTCCATCCTAGGCTCGGGGGGTGGCGAGTGGCGAGCTGGTTCCAAAGACTCCTCGTCTTCAGACGGAGCAGGGAATTCTGCAAAAAAAACAATCAATCATGATAGAAAGAAGGTGGGGGCATAGCAAAGATGTCTGGGAATGATGTTCCAATAAAAGTGAGGCTCACGGGATGAGCTCGACAACTCTTGGAGAGTGTGCGGAGGCGGCAAGGCCAAATTCTTGCCGCGACCAGGAGGATAGGCCACAGGAGAAATGAGGTTGAAGGTGGGAACCGGGATGTCCCCGACCCTTTTCTCCGCAAGCGCAGGAACGAATGTAGGCTGCTGTGAAGGAGCGCGAGCCGGCGACTTGGGCTTCACCGAGTCCAGCCCCGTGGTCCCGAAGGGAGGAGATTTGATCTGTTGGCGAGTGTCGGGGGGAGTCTGAAGCTGCTTGTCGTCGTGCGGGGTGTGGACTCGCGGCGTGGAGGACTCGTCGTCGGCTTGGCGACGTTCAGGGTCGGCGGCGATGTCTACTCCCATCTTCCCCTTGAGGTCGGCGACCAGTTTAGAGGGGGCGGGCCTGGGAGTCAAGGTGGACTCCAGGTCGCGGTAGATGGATTCAGCGTCCTTTGGGATGGATTTGGCCTTCTTGGCAGGATTGGATCCCTCCGGCTCGCGCAGTGCAGCACTGGGAGGCATGCTGACTAGCGCGTCAGCGCGAGCGGCGTTGAGCTCGCGGGCACGGATAAGGTTCTCTTGGAGCTCTTTGGATAGAGGCATCTCGACAAACCTCAAGGGGAATGACAGTGGCCACCCAGGTACGCGGGCATGTATTTATAACCACCGGTGGAGCCCACCAAAAGATTCTCTGGTCCCTGTCGCACTCGCCGCATATTGCGGGGTTGGATGTTTCTTTTCGAGCTTGGGTCAACCTCACAAAGAGCGGGGATTGCGTACAACCCCATATCTGGCGAGCAACAGACGACAGGAACCAGATTGGCCAAGACCACCAGTCCGGCTCGCCCAAGTGGGGTAGACTGTTCAACGGGGGTGAGTGGAGCAGGTCGGCTTGCACTCGCCTCAGGGGCTCGACGAGCAGCGGGCGAGTGGAGCAGGCTGGCTCGCACTCGCCCCAGGAGGCTCCACAGGCAGCGGGCGAGTTGGGCATGCCGTACCCGCACTCGCCCCGGGGGGGGGGGGGGGGATAGAGGCGGCGAGTGCCAGTTCCATCGAGCTCTCGCCGCCCCCAGCGACTGAAGGTTCCAGAGGGCCACTCGCCCCGTCTCTTGTGATGTGTTTTCACTATTTTGCCCCCGTTGGTTTGCCCTTAGACCTTCAGAACAACGGAGTTACGCTTTTGACAGACTCAGTTGGGCTGCACATCGCTGTTCAAAACAGCGGGGGTTGGTTATTTGCAGGCCGTATTCAGAAATCTATAAATAGACCCAAGGGGGTACCTCAGAAGGCATGCTCACTTGTGTCCGGTCTTCTTACGCTATCTGAGTTATCCTTAGCTCGACATTTGGCTAGGGCGGGGAAACACTCTAAGATCTTCCGGGTGTATGGTGAAACCTCCACGCAGAGCCCTTGGGTCTGTCCCATGTTCTTTTTCCTTAGTTGTTCAGCTCGCGAGAGAGAAGCGTGCGATCACCCCTTCCCCAAGGGTGAACTGCAGAGATACCGAGTTTTCGGTTTCAACAGTTAGCATTTAACAATTTTCTTTTATATTTTATATTTAAAATAAAAATATTAATTAAAATTTAAAATATATTAAAAAATAAAAATAAAAGTAAAGGGGCAGGCCTACCACCACCAATATCCTGCTGCCGTCTGCAGGCTTCCTTCCTGCTTGTGTTGACACGTGTCTATGACTCTATGCATATACCATTTCCTTCTATTTGTAGAGTATATATATATATATATATATATATATATATATATATATATATATATATATGGATAGTATGCGCGCGTGTCGACCATTGGCTGCTAGTAGGCGGCAATGGCATCCATCCTTCCCATTCGTCTAATTATTTAATTGATATAATTTGTTTTTTTTAATTAGCCCAAATAGCCCCGTATTTTTTGTTGTAGATGTTAAGTGCCAAAAACCCTTTGTTCTTTATATTATTCTTTACTACATGATAAAAAAGTATGAATGAGTCCTCCAGTATTCAACC
Source organism: Platanthera guangdongensis (assembly GCA_039583875.1). Lineage (NCBI taxonomy): Eukaryota > Viridiplantae > Streptophyta > Magnoliopsida > Asparagales > Orchidaceae > Platanthera > Platanthera guangdongensis. The sequence goes on from CM077159.1 coordinate 156,461,753, forward strand.
ATATATGCTTAATTAATCTTCTTAATTTATCTGGTGTGTTTTTATCATTCACATACAGTAGAATTTGTGTAACATCTTCAGGCGATGATTGTTCCAGGATCGTGATTAGGACAGCTTATAACTCGGCCGAGTTTTGGTTCAAATCTTGCTTGGATCGAACCTAAACAATCCGAACCATGAACTAAAATATGGATCGGTCTTAATTCCAAGACGACTCTGATCAGACTGAGCCGACTTGAAGTTAATTCAAAATGGAATCAAAATTAAAATTAATATAATAATAATAATAAGAGTCCACTTGTCAATGCAGAAAAAAGATCATTAGTTTTATGTCTTTTAGAGCTGGAAGTTCCTCTATCATGCATGAATGAAAATAAGAGAGGCCTCATATTTTTCTTCAGAGATCCTTCAAAGCCGCCTCATTCAATCATTCTGGCTAGATAGTAGTATGAAAAATACGAAGATTTTACATCTAATAAAGTAGAATAAAATAAATATGAAAAAGAGACATCCATTTAAACTAAAAAATTGTTAAATTCCAACTTAGGTCATGTTTGGGAAAGCAGTTTTGGTGTGATGGCGTCTGTAAACACACTTATGAAAAATACAGATAATGTTTGGATATGTCCGGTTTCGGTTCCTGTCTGGATAATAAAATGTAAGAACCACACCCGGTCTAATGTTGTTCGCGGTTCCAAAATTCAAACCGGAACCCGAATAATTTGCGAACGGTTCGGTCCGGTTCTTTGCGGTTCCAGTTCTGTTCCGGTTCAGTTTGAGGTTTTCGGTTTTAAGTGACAGCTTTAGTGGTACCGTGGAGAGAAGCTTGGGTAGATATGGCTTGGATTTCCTCTCCGGTGGTGGCGTGGTCTCCGGCGGTGATGCGATTGCACGTCGGAGTTCGACGTCGAAGGTTCCGGTGAACCTTGTGTGTCTGCTAGGAGAATTACAGTCAAGATCTCAAATTTTCGCCGCGGATCGTGCGTGTCCGAAGTATCCACGGCGTACTCGCCGGACGATCATTTATTTCTCTTGCTTTTATTCATGCATTTAAATTTTTATTGTTGATTATATAAATTTACGTGACTGTTTTGTGCTCTTATTTACCTGCAATTTTATTGCTGTGCCCGTTTTTTGTACCTGATTTTACAATATGGCTGTCATGAACATAGTGATTATGAGCCGTCGTTCGTGAGCGTCCCACCTAACCTAAAGAACTTCATCCCTTTTTATGTTCAAAATAATTTTTTTTTTCTTGATGGCTGTTATAACCGTTATCATGTCAAATATATATTTTATGACGTTGAAATTTTTTTGTTCAAATTCATTGGAACAAAAACGTCACGCCAAATAGATTGTAACCATTGCATGCGTTCGCTACCGTCGTAGCCGAGCCAAAAGGATCCTAAGAGTGCTATTTTTATGTATGTTTAAAAGGAATGATGACAGACTCATACAACTGCGAAACATAAATAATAATGTACGCTCATCCTTTGGAATGCTTTCTATTGTTTCAGACGAAGCAAGGGCACGACACTGTAATTCTTCTTTGAGTTAAGAATTTTCTTTCTTAAGACCCGTGACGCTGTTCCACACTCTTTCAACTGTACTAAGAGTTTTCTCAATGCCTCTATGGAATGAGATCTCACACTCGCCCTCCAGCAGCGACTCCACCTCCGTGGTCGTGATCTCCGCGCACAGCTCCTCCGAATTCCAATAACGCTACTCCATAAAGGCCAGGGATTCCCTGTACTCAGCAGCTCCCGCAACCTTAATTTTCTCGACATACTGCTCTAAGGAAGAAACCATCTCCACCTCACCTTCCCTACTTCCACTCAAGACGCAGCAAGCAGACATTTGTAAAAAAACCTCGCACTCCTCTGGCCTCGAATGTGGACTCCGATGATTTGGGGGCAATTGATGGGTACCCCATCTATTTATAAGGGAGAGAGGCTGTGGATAGCAAAACTCCTCTATTATGAGGAGTGGTCAAAATGGAGAAGTGAGGTTCCATAACTCCCTAGTCCCTCCACTGTGTAAGAGCTCATAGTGGAGAAAGCTCCTTAACCGACAAAATCATCTACGACCACCGGGGACGCGTGTGCACAAGCTCGCGACCGTGGTCACACCTCACACGGACCGTTCACTCGGCGGAAGCAGTTAGGGCTCCAACAGCCGTCGACAAGACAACCACCCGGCCGCCCTAAAACCCGCGTGGTAGCGCGCACGCGCCTTAACACGCGCATCGCGTGCACACCCTTGGTCGCGTCACCGTTAGCTGCACACCCCGTCTGTGCGCCTCCCCGTGCACACTCACGACGCTCTGCCCCAAATATCTTATCTACGCCTCTGTGTTCACAAATCCTTCCGCCTACGCCGCAGTTCGTTTCTCTCTTTCCCTTTTGTGTTAAAAGGGTTGCAGGAATGTTCGCATTTCGTTACCATCTCCGCTGCAGTCGGTCCTGCCCGAATTGCTCGAGAGGCAAAATTATCATATCCGCAAAAATGACGATCCGTGTGCTCCAGATCGAGGAACTTGATTCGGCCGTCCGATAGAAGATATAAAAGGAGCCCAAAGCCTTCATTTAGGACACCTTACATCAGCGCCTGATAGAGCTCCATCGAAGATCCTTTAGAGTCCCTTGACATTCAAAGCTCCACTTGAAATTCTCCATCGGCTTTTGAAGATCCCCCCCGAAGGTGAGTTGAAGAGCTCCGGCTTTCGAAGATTTCCTCGCCCTTTGAAGCTCACATTCAAGGGCAATTTGAAGTTCTCATTTCACATTCCGTTAAATTCTATTGTAATGAGCGGTGCTATGCCACCATCGAAAACTTGTAACACTCGAAGAATTAATGGAATTTGGTCGGCACCGACCGGCCACGTGGTTTTTCACCTTTTTCCACGTTAAAAAAATTTCTCCTTACCAGTTTTTGACCTCTACTTTAACTGTGTGCTTACTCGACCCGCTCCCGAGCTAAGACAATTCGTTTTGCCTGACTTAGGAGCTCTTCAAGTGAACCGCAACCACACTTATGAAAAATATAGATAACGTTTGGATGTGGTCAAGAACATTATTTTAAAAAAACTTTTATTTTAGGTTAAAACTTAAAACTACAAAACAATCATGCAGATGTGGTCACCTTTATCGATCATGCACGCCCAAATTTAGAAAGTGTAATTTAGGTTAAAAGAGCCGCCAAGAAAGTTCAAAAAGTGGGCAATAGATCGACGACACACCTATTTAAAGAGGGTTGAAACAATGCTACTGTTAAATTTTGGGTTCGCATTGGAAAAATTTATGCTTTGTCGTTTGTGCTCAAATGAAAAATAAATGAGAATAGTTGAAAAAAGAGAGAGTTATGGAAAGAACACCTAGAAGAGAGGAGTTTAATTCGGTAGGTATCCAATTAGGAGAATAATTGATGCATTAGATGATTGGTGGAAAGAGAGACTTAAGGTTAATTAACTATCATTATCTTATTTCACTTATAATATTTTGCCTACTCTAATATATATGCAATTATTTATTCTTAGGTTGTGCCCGCCGCAAAGAAGTTTTGATATGCAGACATTATACCAGAGTTAGAAGAGAAGATGCATGCAATGTTGAGTAAAGTTGTTGTGCGAAAGGAAATATAGAACGAACGTTTGTCGCGTGGAAGAAGAAATGATGTATACTTCGCGATATGCTGCAGTATACTTTCAAAAAAATAGCGGAATATTTGTCTCTACGATGAAATTGCATATGTAATTCTATACACAAACATCGTTCACCTGGAGCTGCAGATTTGTACCCATGTGATCATGATGAAACTTTTGTTGCCTTGAGACATGTGAGATTAGGGAAGGGCTAAACATGGTAAGCAGGGCAAGGAAGGACAACAATGGAACTGTTAGTGCTGCAAGGAGTTGTAGTAGTTAAATGTATGTACTGCATGACTTCATTGCTGAACAACTATATGAGGCCGCCAAACATTGAATACAGTTCATTTTTATCTTTATCCTAAGTTAGTTTGCATTTCAACTTCTTACAAAATTATGTTTGCATTTTGCTTCAGATATATGTTTCAATTTTAATTAAGGCTCCGTTTGGGGGGACTTATTTTCACCGGTCAAACGGTTACGACCGCATGAACCGGGACTTAATTAAGGTCCGGCTCATGCGGTCATAACCGCTTGACCGGTGAAAATAAGTCCCCCCAAACGGGACCTAAACCAACACAGGAATTGCGTTTTCTCAAACATGTACATTGTTTTTCTATTTTGAACTTGAATTTAAACAGAGGTTACTCAAATAATTTTTTAGCTTTGTTTCATTTGTTCTTACAAGAGGTTTACTAATCTGGGTAATTTGATATTAGTTGGGCTGCAGAAATCAGATTACATCTAAAGTGTATAACTCGTATTCGTCGAGAATGTGTCCTACCACAGCTAGGTCAGCAGAAGTCAAGGTCAACAGGTCAAGATAGAAGTCAAAGTTAACACGCAAGAACGCGGAAGGTCTGAGCGAGTATGGCGAGCTCCCCTCGCATACTCGTCAGGTAGGCGACTAAGCGAGATACTCGCCCAGTCCGTGCGAGTTCTCCTGTAAGTCGCCTAGTCCCCAGGGGGTGAGACATAAATATTACCCCCTCCTTGGATTTCCCTATAGATAGGAGACCATGGGTACAAGGTGAGGGACGCAAAATTCACGGCAGGATACTCACGTGCTCTCCTTTCAAGATACTAGCCGAGCCTTTGGATTTCTTTTCCTTAGAGATCAGGTCGCGACCTTGCGACTTAGTCATCAGCTAGTCTCCCTAGTACTTAGTTCGATCACTTTTGGTTGAGAAGGGGCTGCTCCTTTCGAGTATTCGGGTACGTGGTGAGACCTTCCTGCCGCAACATCTGGGTTCCTGTTTGTCTTCATTCTTCATCCTAGTCATCCTAGTTGTCTGATCTTATCTCTGAACCGGTAATCTTAAGCGGCATTGGTCCGAATTCTGAGGTTGAGAATTTTCCTGGCTTCAACACTTGCTGCGGTGAGCGTGGATCGCAACCAAGGAGGAAAGTTTGGTGGTTTAGTAAGATGACCAATAGTGGCGAGCATGGAGAGTTGATCGGCAACTCGGCAGGAGTTGGAGATGTTGCACGAGGTGGCGAGTTCGTGACAGTTGCTGCGTTCGAGGAGTTCGCGAAGAGGATTGAGAAGACCATCCTTGCCGGGTTTTCTCATCGCCCTGATGTCACGACGACATCCCCTCGTTGCGTGACACCGCTGGATGAGAAAGCGCCGCCGGAGCGAGCTGGGAAGGAGCCCGCTTGGGCAAGAGAAGAGCGACCGATGCAGTCGCGACATCATCCGGCGGGCAGACAAGGGGTCCATTTTCGGGATCCGATGTCGCCGGCGAGATACCGTGATACTCGCCAATGGAGCGAGTATGATGTCTCCAACGAGGATGAAACTCGCCACCGCCAGGGAGGGAGGAGCCCCTTCTGTGACGAGATCCTCGCCGCCGCCGTTCCCGAAGGGTTTAGAGAGCCCGTTCTGACCTACTACTCTGACAGGGATGACCCCGTCAGGCATCTTCAGTGGTTTGAAGACGTCGTCTCCATCCGCAACATGTCCGACGCGTCAAGTGCCGGTTCTTCTCCATCACCCTCAAAGGCAATACAAGAGATTGGTTTCACCAACTGCCAGCAGGTTCTGTCTACTGTTTCTCCGATCTGCATCGGGGCCTCGTGGCGAGGTTTACGACATCCAAGAAAAGGAAGAATGAGGCAACAACTCTCTTCAAGGTTACCCAAGGGCAGCATGAGAGCTTAGGCCATTACATTGGCCGTTTTCAGGAAGAAATTTTGGAGGTCGAGGAGGTGGATAGCTTCACTTTGATGGTGGCCCTGAAGTTCGGGTTGAAGCAGAGTTTGTTCAGCATGGAGATGAGATCCAATCCCCCGAGGTTTTTTGAGGAGATGATAGAGAGGACGAATACCTTCGTTCGAGGAGAGGAGAAGAACAAAGATTTCTTGGCAAGGCTGGACGGAGATGATCCGATGGAAAGGGGAAGAGCAGAACCTTTGGGGGCGAAGGCTAGGAGGACGCCAGAGAGGCAGGTCGAGAGGAGAAAGGAAGAGCCGAGGAGAAGAGAGTAAAGGAGGACGAGAGAAGAACCCAGGAGGGTCGAGGAAAGGAGACAGGAGAGGCCTCGAAGACAAGAGGAGAGGAGGCCGACGGAGGCCCAGACAAGAAGTGGGGAAGATAGACGATTCCAATATCCCGAGAATCGCCCCCAGTGGAGACCACTAGTGAGACAGCACTTCCAAGAGGAGAGGAGGAACGACAACCTGCAGGAGGGAGGCAGAGGAGGAGGAAGAAGGGAGGCAATGACCATCACCCGTCAAGACAACAAGCGTCGTCGGAGGGAGCAACGAGCGATGCTTCAGGAGGCGGAGATTCCCCTCTACTACAACATCCATCGAGTAGAGGGGCATGAGACGTTGGCTTGCCCCGAGTTCTGGGAAGCGTGGAGGAGATTGGAGGCAGGAGTAGCGGAGAGGGAGCAGCAGAGACAGGAGGCCCCGGTGGGTCAAGTGGCATTCCAGGCTCCGATAAGGAGGAGGAATGAAGATCGTGTCGACCTGGGAGGTCGTGGAGAGGTGATACATGGCCCATGAGGTGGGCATATAGGGGTAATCAACGGAGGAGCCGGGCTTGGAGCTTCCCGCAAAGGGAGCCTCCATCAGATCTATAGGAATAACGTCGCCTCGACGTCGCAGAACCCGCCACCATTAGAAGAGATCACCTTCTCATAGGACATGCTGGGGAATGAGAACCCCTTCCACGACGCCATAGTGATTCAAGCTGGCATCGATCACTTCACCGTCGACCGAATCCTCGCGGATAACGGGAGCTCGGTGAACGTCATATTCAAGAGAACTTTCGTCGGGCTTCAAATGGAAGCGTCTCGGGTACAGGCTACAGATGGACCCTCTTTGGCTTCTCAGGAGAGAAGAAAGAGGTGGAAGGGACAGTGGAGCTTCTGGTTACTCTCGGCGTGACCTCGATCTGATGCCGCTTCATCATCGTCGATGCGCCGAGCGGATACAACGCCATTTTCGTGCGGCCCCTCATCAACTATTTCAAGGCCGTTCCGTCGTCATATCATCAGTGCTTGAAGTACTGTCGGGGGATGTCCAGATCAGGATCAGGGGAGATCCCAAGGCCTCCAGGGAGTGCTACCTGAATGCCGTCAGTACCATCAGCTGGATGAGTGACGCGGAAAAGTTGGAGGAGGTCCTAGAGAAGGAGAAAGGGTTGTGTGCTGCTGAGGAGGTGGAAGAGGTAGAAGTGGTCTCTCGAGGAGGAGAGCCTGGTCTGCTGAAGGTTGGAGGATCCCTGCCGCTGGAAGGGAAGATAGAGATGACCGCTTGCCTGCAGGACAACGTCGACGTTTTCGCTTGGAGCGCCGCCGAGATGCCAGGAGTTGACGCCGATGTTGCCTGCCATCGCCTCAACCTGGATCCCGCGGTGGCTCCCGTTCGTCAGAAGCAGAGGAAGAGCGCTGCCATGCTGGCTGGACCGATCAGAGAGGAAGTGGAGAAGCTGCTGAAGGCGGGTTTTGTTTCAGAGATCCAGTATCTAGGCTGGGTCTCTAATATTGTAATGGTGAAGAAGACTGGAGGGGGCTGACGTCTTTGTATTGATTTTTCTATGCTGAATAAAGCTTGCCCGAAGGATTGCTACCCCTTGCCTCAAATCGACACGCTGGTTGATTCCGCCATCGGGTTTCCTGTGATGAGTTTTCTTGATGCTTTTTCAGGGTATCACCAGATCCGAATGCATCCCCCCGACTGCCGCGACATCTCCTTCATAACCAGCGATGATTGCTATAGCTATAAAATGATGCCCTTCAGGCTCAAGAACGCAGGGGCGACTTACCAGAGAATGATGAATCAAATCTTCAAGGAGCAGAAGGGGCGGAACTTGGAAGTCTATGTGGACGACCTTCTTGTCAAGAGCAAAAGCATTGCGGAGCATATAACGGATCTGGTGGAGACTTTCGCTACCCTGAGGAAGTATAAGATGCGACTCAACCCGGCCAAGTGCGTCTTCGGTGCAGGAAGAGGAGAGTTCTTAGGTCACCTCCTCACTCCCACGGGGGGTGGAACGTAATCCAGATAAAGTGAAGGTCATTCTGGAGATGGCGTCCCCGAAACACCCCAAAGAGGTCCAAAGGTTGACGGGAAGGTTGGCAGGCCTTAGTCATTTTTTGTCCAAGGCATGAGAGAAGTGCTCTCCATTCTTCAAGACTCTTCGGGGAAATCAAAAGTTCGAGTGAACCGCGGAGTGTGAGGAGGCCTTCGGAAAGCTCAAGCAACAGCTAACCCAAGCTCCTCTCCTCCATGACCCACGGGGAAATGAAGACCTCTTGCTATATTTGGGAGTAGGAGCAGAGGCGGTTAGCTCGGTATTGGTCCGAGAGGAAGACAAGAGGCAGCTCCCCGTCTACTATGTGAGTAGAGTGTTGCGGCAGACAGAAATGAGATATCCTATTTTGGAGAAGTTCGTGTTTGCTCTGGTGGTTTCGGCTCGGAGGCTCCGCCCTTATTTTCAGTCTCATTACATCAGGGTCGTCTCCGATCACCCTCTACGTAGTATCCTGGATGGAGTGGAGCACTCAGGCAGGTTGGCAAAATGGGCAGTGGAGCTTTGCGAGTTCGACATTTCTTACTCTCCAAGGGTAGCGATCAAGGCGCAGACGGTGGCAGATTTCCTGGCCGACTTCTCAGCCGAGGTGGAAGGAGATGAAAGCTCTTCTAGCCCAGTCACTTAGAGGATATTTGTGGACGGGGCTTCAGGCAGGTATTTCGTGGGAGCCGGAGTCTTTCTATTAAGCCCCCAGGGAACCAGGATCGAGCAAGCAGTCGAGATCCTCTTTCCCGTTACCAATAATCAGGCGAAGTACGAAGCCATGGTGGCTGGCTTGCGTCTCGCCAAGGAGTTAGCAATCCGTGATATCAAGGCCTTCACCGAATCGATGGTAGTCGCATCCCATATCAGAGGCGAGTTTGAAGTAAATGACCCGGTCCTGTAGAAATATTTAGTCAAGGTGAAAGGTCTGATTGGGAGATTTCAATCTTTCTTCGTCCAACATGTACCCCGAGAAGAGAATTCGGAGGCCGACTATCTCGCCAAGTACGGTCCCCGGGCCGGGGGACCGTGACCGAACTGTTCCGACCGTCCATCGAAGAAGTGGAGATGATGGAGATAGAGCAGAGAGCATCCTGGAGGGATCCATTTCTTTCTTCCTTGACAACAGGTCAGGTTCCTGCCAGCGAAGGGGACCAGAGGAAGTTTCACTACAAGGCTGCATATTATTTACTACAGGAAGGAGAGCTCTATCGTAAGACTATCTCAGGCCCTCTGGCCCGGTGTCTGTCAGAGGTTGAAGTCCCTCGTGTTCTAGAGGAGATTCATTCGGGAGAGTGCGACAATCACTCAGGGACTCGTACTATGGAACAGAGAATTCTAAGGCATGGATACTTCTGGCCCACCATTCGAAAAGATGCAGAAGCCTTTTACAAGAAATGTCCGCAATGTCAGCTCTTCGCGCCTCTTCAACTACAACCAGCTCAGCATCTTCGCTCGATCATTGCTCCATGGCCCTTCGCTATCTGGGGAATGGACTTGATCGACCATTTCCCTCAGGCCAGCGGACAGAGGAAGTTTGTCCTTATCATGATCGATTACTTCTCCAAATGGATCGAGGCAAAAGCTCTGGCCAAGACCACTTCTCAGATTGTAAAGAATTTCATGTGGGGAGAGATTGCATGCAGGTTCGGGATTCCTCTCGTCATCGTCACCGACAATGGTCCACAGTTCGCCAGCTTGGAGTTAGAGGACTTCTGCAAGCAGCTAGGGACGGATCTTTGATTCTCCTCTGTACATCATCCTCACAGCAACGAACAAGTGGAGGCCGCCAACAAGTTGATCATCAACCTCCTAAAAAATAAAGTCACCAACTTAAAGGGCAATTGGGCAGAGCAACTCCCCTCAGTCCTTTGGGCTCTGAGAACAACTCCGAACTCGGTTACGGGGGAAACTCCCTTCAAGTTGTCCCACGGGTCTGAGACACTCATCCTAGTGGAGTTTGAGGTTTGGAGCCCGAGAGTCATAGCAGCTGGAGACGGCAGCGAAAAATGACGCCTGGAAAATGAAGACACTCAAAGGCTCTTGTTGGATTTTGTTGAAGAGCTTCGTGACTTAGCCTCCATCTGCCAAGAGGAGATCAAGCGGCGCATGACAAAGCACTTCGACAAAAACGTCCGCCTAAAACATTTTCTCGTAGGGGATCTGGTCATGAAAAAGGTGGACGCCACAAGAAGTGGAGCAACGGTTGGCAAGCTGCATCCTAATTGGGAAGGTTCCTTCATCGTCCAAGAAGCCATGATCACCAGAATCTATTACCTTCAGGATCAAGTCGGAGAGCAGCTGAGAGGTACTTGAAGCGGGGATGACCTGAAGAGGTTCTATCCCTAACATTAACGCTATATTTTCTCTGTAAATTCTGTTTTCACATATATATATATACAGATAGTGGTAACCATGTGGTTTCTTTATGCTTTTTCAAAGATTTCTGAGGCCTTTGGGTTTAGCTCCGTGCTCGATCCGAGAAATCGGCTATCGACCTGTTCCTCCTAAATAGCCCAGTGTGGATGATGAGACGATGCCTCTGGAAGCACTCTTGTAAGATCGAGTCTCTGCACTGACGACCGAGATCAGCTCTCCCCTTGCACGTCGTCCTAGGTACCCCCGAATGCATCTCTCCTCCGACTGGAGGAACTATCAGGAACAGGTTTGGACTTCAATCTCTCGGGTTCGAGGAAGGATCGACCTTGCCAAGCTCTCATTTGGGCAACAACCCTTCGATTATTTTCAAAGGCAGGATAACTGGTCGAAGGGCAGGAGCTAGCCCAAGGGAAGATGTTAGTCGCGAGTGCGTCCTGAGGGACCCTCGGGAGAATATTACCCCTCGCCCATACACTTGCACTCGTAGCCAAGTGGAAGAGCTGAAAATGATCTCCATGGTTGGATTGGGAAGCGAGCCTTCGAACAGTTTCTCCTAGATAGCCCAGGGCGGACGATGGGACGATGCCTCGGGATGTAAGTATCCTTGTAAGACCGAACCCCTGCATTGACGGCCGAGATCAGCTCCCCCCTTACATGTCGGCCTAGTAACCCCTGATTGCATCTCTCCTCCGACCGGAGGAACTATCAAGAACAGGTCTGAACGTCAACCTCCCAACTCGACGGCGACAGGATCATCGTTCTCTTTATAATTACTTCGTCCTCAAAGATATGGATGCATTTGATTCATTGACAATCTCTTAAGCAACAGGGAAAACTACAACAATATTCAAAGTTCTCGAGTGGCAGTGTCCTCGTAAGTCCAAGTCCCTGCACGAGCTCCTCTCCTGCATATTGGCCAACGACCTCCTCGAGTGAGACCAAGTTTCTCGATGGAGTGATGTCGTAGTCCGTGAACTCTGTACGAGCTTCTCTCCTGCAGACCGACTACTTGCCTCCCCGAGTCAACTTACACCACTCTAGTTGAGCAAGGCTCCTGAGAGCTGTCGACTCCAACAATATTCAAAGTTCTCGAGTGGCAGTGTCCTCGTAAGTCCAAGTCCTTGCACGAGCTCATCTTCTGCATATTGGCCAACGACCTCCTCGAGTGAGACCAAGTTCCTCGCTGGAGTGATGTCGTAGTTCATGAACTCTGTATGAGCTCCTCTCTTGCAGACCGACTACTTGCCTCCCCGAGTCGACTTACACCACTCTAGTTGAGCAAGGCTCCTGAGAGCTGTCGACTCCAACAATATTCAAAGTCCTCGAGTGGCAGTGTCCTCGTAAGTCCAAGTCCCTGCACGAGCTCCTCTCCTGCATATTGGCCAACGACCTCCTCGAGTGAGACCAAGTTCATCGTTGGAGTGATGTCGTAGTCCATGAACTCTGTACGAGATTCTCTCCTACAGACCGACTACTTGCCTCCCCGAGTCGACTTACACCACTCTAGTTGAGCAAGGCTCCTGAGAGCTGTCGACTCCAACAATATTCAAAGTCCTCGAGTGGCAGTGTCCTCGTAAGTCCAAGTCCCTGCACGAGCTCCTCTCCTGCATATTGGCTAACGACCTACTCGAGTGAGACCAAGTTACTTGCTGGAGTGATGCCGTAGTCCGTGAACTCTGTACGAGTTTCTCTCCTGTAGACCGACTGCCTGCCTCCCCGAGTCAACTGATTCCCACCCCTCAGTTGAGCTTGACTCCTGTTGGGTGTCGATTGATTCCCACCCCTAGTTGAGCTTGTCTCCTGTTGGATGTCGACTGATTCCCACCCCCAGTTGAGCTTGGCTCCTGCTGGGTGTCCACTACTTCCCACCACCAGTCGAGCTCGGCTCCTGATGGGTGTCGGCTCTTGTTTCTAAGCCAGTCGGGTTTATCTCTGGCGAGATAAACAATTATGCAGGTGCGAGTATGTCTTGGCGAGTATGCGAGTATGCCTTGTCAAGCGTGCGAGTATGCTATGACGAGTATATGTACGGACACATGCGAACATCGAGATGCGAATTATTGGAGCGACTATGGTCGTGTGAATAATAACTGCGCGACTATGACCGATGTCAACGCGCGGGTAACGCGTCACGAGCACTCATCCTCTCCGAGCCTATGAGCCTAGCGAGCATCATCAAGCAACAAACATGCAAGAAAAGAACAACAAAGTGTGGTAACTAAAACTTGTATAGATATGTATGTCAAAATTTACAAGTTACAACAAACTGTTAATATGGTACATGCGAGCATGACAAAAATCGGCGAGCAACTAGGATTCATCGTCGCCAGTATCAGACCGATATTCGTCGTCTCCAATATCGGCGTCCTCATCTTCCTCGCTCTCGTCTCCATCGCTGCTACTGCTGCTGCTGCTGCTGCTGCTGCTAGAGCCCGATGTCGAAGAAGGGAGGCGATCGGGCGAGGTTGACTCCTCGGTGAGCAGTTCAGGGATGAGCTCGTAGACGGTGAGCTGCTTCTCCCCCGCGACGAGCTGGCCGTTAATCCTCAGCCGCGCGAGCATGATGTTCCCCGCCGCTCGAGCTATCTCGCGGCGGACCGACGACCTCTCCTTCCAAAGGACGCGAGATCTTTTAATCGCCCAATGTGAGTCGTCCTTCGGCCGCCGCGCATCTGGCAAAGGAGCTGAAGAACTCGCACGTCCTTCGAGCGCCGCCAGGCGAGTTTCCATCTTGGCGGCGCGAATCTGGGCCGCCTCCTGCTCCGCCAGCGAGTTGGCGAGTTTCGCCTCGCACTCAGAAAGCTTTTTAGCGGCCTCAATCTCGGCAGCCTGCGACAAAGAGCAGAGTCAGCAAAATAAATCCAAGTCCAACGCCATCAACGTCGCGCGCGGGAAGCGACTTACCTCATAGTCTCTCTAGCTGACCAACTGCATGCCGAGATCGATGGCTTTCTTGATGACGACCTTCAAGGCCTCGGTCATCTCTAGCAGCTTCCTTGTCGAGTAATGCCCTAGCTCGACATCCCGGGCGAGCGAGCAGGTGGTTTGCTGAGCGAGTTCCTCTGGGCTGAGCTCCAGCATGGACTCGACATCAACCCGCCAGTATAGAGCATGGAGGAAGGCAAATGCCCCCCTGTCCTCCCAGTCCGCCGACCAGGAGGGGAGGTTGATGCTCAGCGTCACCAAATGGTCGTCTTCCGACCAAGTTACAAGCGGCCGACCATAAGCGTCCACCGCCCCTCGCCCAAGGTTGAAGTTTGGGTGGAAGTGGGGGGGGGGGGGGGGGGGGGGTCAAGCATCCAGTGACGACTCCTGATCGCCAGGCCGAGGCGATGATACCTTCGCCCTCTTAGTCGCAGGGCCCGACGACTTAACCTTCGACTTCCCTTTGACGAGCTTCTTCTTCTCGCCAACGTCGGGTGGAGGGTTGGACTCAGGGAAGGAGGTGACGACTTCCTTCGCCGGAGGAAGTGGCTTCTCTGGAAGCTCGCATGCCACTGCAAACGTCGAGCAAACATATCAGTACCGAGCTTTAAGAAAGTGAAGCGAGCATGCAGGAGTGATTCTCGCTCAAATCTTACCCTCGTTGGGATGAATCTCTATGAGTGTGTTGACGTTAAGCCGCCAGAAGATGACGTCGAACCGACGACCTTGGAAGGATTCGAACAGCTGCTCGCGGACACCTTCCAAGATCGGCAGGAGGAAGGCGACATCGGCGGGTTGGTGCTGCCTTCCCAGAATGCCCGCGAAGTCTCCATGGACGACGACCAGCTGCTCGCTCCACCGGTGGACTTTATTCGACGTCCCCACCAAGGTGCAGACATGGCTGCTGAAGTAGACGACTCCCTCGGCAGTCGCGGCGAAGACGAATATCTTGCGGAAGACGGAGAGGTCGAAGGCGACCCTCTCTTCCCGTAGGTAGCAAAGAAACCCCATTATGATCGCCACTCCATTGTGGTTGATTTGCGCGGGACGATCCCAAAAATATTGCAGGATCTCGCGATATTATGGCCAGAGCGGAAGTCGCAGACCGGTGTCGAAGTGGCGTAACGACAACACCATCGCACCCTCAATGTGGGTGTTAAGTCGCTCGCTGCGTGTAGGGAGCTTAGCCAAGTATCCATCTGGTAGAAGCCGATCTCTGAACGCCTCCAAGTCTCGCTCTGTGGTTATGGATTTCTTGAAGGCCGTGTCGGCAAAGTTACCGGCGTGTGCTTGTCGGCGAGCACTGGCGTCATCCCCAACCATTTTTTGCGAGCTAGCGAGTTGAAGAGGAAACAAGACGAGGAGAGAAGAAAGGAAGAAACACACGAGCAGAAAACGATACTCGCGAGCTAGGGTCGGAAAATCGCAACCGCGTACTTATGTCCTACCTACCCCCTCTATTTATAGGCGAAGACAAGGGGGGGTATATATCCGTTCTGGCGAGTATCAAATTAAGTCGCAGTTTAGAGGAGTAAAAGGATCCCAGCATTAGCCCGATGTCGCACAGCGCAGCGGAGAAGGTCGCGACGTTATCAGAACCTGCATGCTAAATTCGGAATATCACAGAATAACAGCAAGTAAAACAACAAAGAGAAAAATTAAGGCGAGATGGAAACTCGCTTATTACAACATAATATCGTTTATTACAAATAGTCGCACACGACGAGTTCAAATGAAGCAAAAAGAAAACATCCTAAGTCCTAGGTGGTCGCTCCGGAAGATGACGATGTCGCCCGGCCCAGCCCATTTCTCGCGCTCGCCGGTAATGCTCCGTCGCCACCACCATCGCGTCGTGCCCAAGGCGCAGTTGCTCCTCCATCCTCGTCAGTCGCCCCACGGAGCCCATACTCGCCCGAATGCTGGCCAGCTCGTTGAGAACGAGCTGGAGGCGATGGTTGTTTATCGCCAGCTAGCGATCATTCTCCTTCACCATATGGAAGTCGGCTTCATAGCTCTCCAGGGTGGTCCAGAGCTCTTCTATCTTCGCCACTCGCACCTCCACAGATGAGATTCGGCGATGTGGCAAGCAAATCACCAGCTGGTCAAACTTGGCTCTCCAGCTCCAGATAGGCGCGAGCAGTAGCATGACGATACTCGCTCCCGGATAACCCGATGGCGTCGATGAAGGCTGCCCCTGGAGTCGTCGGGCGATCTATCAAAACAGACAAGAAGTCGCCAGGTTAGAACTAAAACGCCTGTCATCAAATGAAGCACCAGTGATGGTGTTTACCACGACGAGGAGATCGTGAGCGACTAGGAGAAGAACTGCGACCTGGGACATCTCGCCCGCTAGAAGATGAGCCACCAGCATGCTCGGCCGCTTTAACCCTGCCCGGGACCTCCATGACTGGGATCCCCGACTCTCGGCGGCAAGTAGATCAGCCGAGGCTTATCCTGCTTCCGGGCCAAAGGCTTCGACAGAGGCGGTTGAGGCTGCGACGAACTCGCCGGTTGATGTGGGGTCTTCAGCGGAGGAGACGGAGGAGGTCGCGACATGGAGGCTTGTTGCTGAGCGGTCATAGGCGGCGGCAAAGAAGTGCTGGCCGCCTGAAGAGAGGCATCGTTCGAAGGCGATGGCGGCGACAATAGGGAGCTCGCTGCTGGCGGCGCAGAATCCCGCATAGGAACCAGTCGGACCTTGCTTGTCGGAAGGTCCTTGCTCGCCGGAGCGACCTTCTTTGGCGGAAGCTCCTTCGGCGGTAGTTCCCTGCTCGCCGGAGGATCCTCCTTCGCTATGGGAACCGAGACTTCAGACACCTTCTTAGCGCCAAGATTAATCCAGACCGTGTGCGCGGTCCTGGGGGGTTTCTCAGCTGCGAGGGCGAGCAGTGGTGCGGAGTTCAGAGGGGCGACATTCAGAGCCGCGTCGGCGACATCCGGTGGAGAGTCTGCTAGTAAAGAAAACGTGTCAGCGAGAAGTAAATGACGACCAACCGACTTAGAAGAATGGCTCGGCAAAATGGCGACCTGGCAGGGAGACGACTTCGATCTGCTGTGGCCCGGTGTATTAGCGACTTCCGGAATGCCAAGCGAGCTGATGAGGCTCGAGTCAGGGCCTCCACGTTGGGGATGTCGTCTAGCCCAAGGTCACTGAGAAGCTTCAAGGTGCTATAAGAACGCCGGGATTGCTTGTCGAAACCGCGACTTGAGTAGGTGTGGGGGCGGGTCGACCCCTGTTGGAAGCAGGTGTCTTCTTTGACTTCTTGGTCCTTCTTCTTTATATTAGCGCGGGGGGGAGGGTGTGGGGGAGGGGGG
>CM077159.1:157185561-157250716 GCA_039583875.1 Platanthera guangdongensis
TAGCATTCAGGCAAGCGCACCTATCAATTGTAAAATATATGAGAATCTACATCTCGTGTCGTATTCCACGGGTCTTTTCAACTATTCGTACTCACCCTCCCTTTATTTTCATACCTCTAAACAAAGTGATAATAAACTACATTAACCTAACTATGACCATTTGGATGATTCAGCATTGGAGAAATAAAAATGATAACAACATGAAGCTTTTAAATAATTACATGAACAAATCCATTTATCAATTCAATTCTAAGCGATCATGACATGAAAAGAGTGTTACATTTGTGCAATGTAAAGGTTAATTTTTCATCAAAATTCTCTCTCGAGCAATTCCAAATCTAAACCTAAGATAGTAAATTTCTCTCGAACAATTCACAACACTCAAGTTCGCATTAAACAAAATACCTTTATTATTACATAAATTCATGGATTTTATTTCTAAATTAACATGAATCCTTTATCCGTGTTCTAATTTTCAACACAATATCTCTCGATCATAAAGTTTGAAATCAGGAATTATCATCACATATGAACATCAAAAGTATTGAAAATACCAAAAGATTGCAAATAATACCAATTTCTCATCTAGCCAATTGCAATTTTGTAAAATAAATAAGTAATTCAAAGGGATGATTAAACTCTTTGTTTGATTGCATAAACACAAATAAAAACTACAAATATAACATAAACAAGGTGATACATGATTACTAGAATGTTCAAAGAAAAATTCATGCAAATTAAACATAAATTGAAGATGGATCATCAAGAGAAAGGAAGGATTCAAAGGGTTAATGATTAAATAAAAAATACATAAGAATACCCTTCAATCCTCCTTGTCTTGAATGCTCCCCTTCGGCCTCCAGCAGTTCTCCAATCCAGAAATGATCCAAAAGTTCTAAATAATTTTCTTCAGGAAATTTATAGTTCCTTGCAAACAGGTCGGACACGGGGTCGCACACGGCCGTGTGCCAGGCCGTGTGGACGGTTCCTAAGCGGTTCCTGGGCGGTTCCCCACGAGAAAGGCGTGTCTGGTCGTGGGCCGTGTCAGATGACACGGGTATGGACACGGCCGTGTGTCGGCCGTGTTCCCCAGACACGGTTGGTCGGCAGCCGTGTGCAAAGATGACACGGGTATGCACACACGCGTGTGCCATACCGTGTGGGTCCCAGCGTCTGCGCCAAATTCTTCAGCTCCAGGTGCATAGGACACGGGTGGCACACGGCCGTGTGTCTGGCCGTGTGCACCAAATTTTTTGTCCTGTCATCAGCCATGTAGACTCCGTGAACTCCTCTGTTTGCTCCGAAACTTTTAGGTCCATTGGTTGGCATTACCTGCAATAGAAAAATGATAGACTCAGTAAATGGTTTAAATAAGAACTGACAAGGACTTCTAAATACGCTCTTCTATCTATGATACGACAATTTCTTTGATATTATCATGAAATCAACACAAAAGGGGCAGGAAATGGTAGATATGATTACAATTATGATAGTAAAAGCCTATCATAATCGTACTCATCAAATACCCCCAGACTTAGATGTTTGCTTGTCCCTAAGCAAACTAATTCAACACCTGGGTTACCATTAAATAATTTTGCCTCCGCACACTGGGTTGCTATGAATTTAAAGAGAACTTTGATGATGTAAGCGCATAGGAAATAATTTAGCAGACTTTTCTAAATATATATTTATCTTAAAATTCCTCGAGTATATCATTTTAACTATCTCTCACTCGCTTTTAGAAATAAAAGTATAGTCATCTTTAACAAATATGAGGAGAAAATAACAATCTCTATAAGATACGTATTAGTGTTTCAAAGCTTATAAGTACTCGTACTGATAATCATGAACTTACCCTTTTTACACCCTCATCACAGCATAATTTAGAATTAGTAAGGTTGGATCCTTAGGACTTGAATTTTGGTGTAGCCTTTTTGGCTTAGGATAAGATTAAAGGTGAGGTAATCAGGATAATTTTGATGAATTTTTCACACCTAAATCTTGATTGAGCCTTATGTTGGAAAATACCTTAACATATTTCAATTTTATGTAAACACCCCCAGACTTTGCAATTTGTATATTTCCCACATTTTGAAGGGCACTCTATTTTTATATACATTTTTTTTGCCAAGGGACCATAGTAGGGATCATTCCAAGTGGTGCAAGTATACACGCACTCAGGCCACATATCACTATGTCTTTTTTTTGGTTTCAAAGTAGGGATCATTCCAAGTGGGTGCAAGGATACACGCACTCAGGCCACATATCACAATGAACAAATCATTCCAAGCAGGCATCAATGATAGGTGTGCTAATAGGTAGGGATTTGGCCTTGGTGAATTTTAATAGTAGAGCATCAAAAGGATGGGGATTAGGTTCAAATGGGGTGTGCAAGGGTATCATGTTAAAGGTGTTGGGATAACAAGGCTCAAGCTATCCAATAGGAGGCCTAAGTCATTTCCGCCCTTACTAATTAACTTTGTAATGTTTTGAGGAATGCTAGAGGGTGAGTCCTAGACATCAATATGGAGTAATTTTTAATTTTAAAACCCTAATACCAAATTATAAAATGTTACACTCATCGACTCACTTTATTATAGATAAATATATTTTCTAAAATAGAGTGTTGGATAGTTACTAATATAGAGGAGTAATCTTAAAATTAAATTATATAGAGAAAATTAAGCTAAAAAATTTCTATGCTTAATTACGAAATCAACAAAGTTGAATACTCTATGAGTCTACATCAATTCATTTTAATCAGTGTGCGAAGGTAAATTAAATGTTTATAATCCCAAATGAAAGAAAAATGAGAGCTTAAAGGTCAAACAAAAATTTGTAAAAGGGGGTATAACAACTTGCGTATTATGATAAGCAGATTAGGAATTAATTGTAACCACATGAATAGCCATTCTACCCCAGACTTAAGATTTTGCTGTCCTCAGTGCAATGTAAAAAGCGGACATAGAGTGATTTCATGATGATAAAAAAAAACTGCTATCATAATAAGTAGAAGAGCACAGTAAGAAACAGGAGCTGTAATAGAATGCACTGATATATAATAGTCTGACAGAACTGAATACACTGATATAAAAAAAAATTACAAGATACGATACATGAAGATAGAACTACATCGATACATATCAGAAGTACTCATGGTGGCCTGTCGAATCATCCGGGAAGAAAGGCGGTGCTGGAGCTGGCGGCTGGCGAGGGGCGATCCCAAGGTGGTCTCTAATCTGTGTGAGGAGATCCTTAATTTCCTGATGGTCCTCCTTAATTTCCTGAAAGCGTGGCGAGAGCTCGGTGTCGAAATACTGTCGGAACTCGCGCGAGTATCGTGACTGAGGTGGAGGAGGGTGCAGTAGACGACTCGCCATGAGCGTAGGTGGAACGGGGTGGAGGCACCAACGGCTCGTCGAGGTCAGGATCTATCTCATCATCACTGTCATCCTGTATATGCGGTCCACGTCGAGCAATAGAATATATAACACCTCCCCGGCCCTGACGGGCGGTGACGAGGCGGAGGCGCGAAGACTAGCCATCGTGATAGGCACGGTCTTTGCGACCACTGTCATCTGGGAGGGCTAAAAAGATGCCCATATTCTTCACGAGGCGAGTAATATATGGTGCTACGCAAATAGACCCTATACGAGGGGTGTCAGCCTGGTGAAGAATGAACTGGGCTAGAAGATAACCGAGATGTAGAGGATATCGTGATGTCATGCTGTAGAGGTATAACAGATCCTGCCTACTGACAACTCCGGAGCTTTCGCCCCGACCGCTCAACGTGTGGCTGAGTAGATGGTGGATGTAGTGGAGGGCGGGGAAATCAATTTGGATGCCTTGGATCTCTTGGCCTCGTAGGCGCCAGTGTCGAAAGAAAGCTGGCGCCATATACCACCGGCCATATCGCGGTTGGGGAGATCGAAGTGGAGTTTGGGGTAGGCGGCACTAAAAAGGAACGACTCCTCATACACCCTAAATATTGGGTGAATTGGAGCATGGTGAGTGTATAAAATGTGCCACCCACTCGAAATGAAACTATCCCCTCGGGCGCGTGCGGTGCGTCGATGAAATTTGGCCTAAAGCTGGAATAAAATGATGACAGGAACTCTACGGTGAGTTCCCTAAAGCCTAATTCTTCTATGGCAAAAAATTGATTCCACCCTGCTACAGAAATCAGCCCCCTGACATCTCCTGCTAGGTTTATCTCCTCAAGTACGCTCCAATCTATCATGCGTATGTCTTGAAATTTTTTGGATTGCAAGCGGTTGAAGCGGGCGGTGTGCGACGCATCTGTGAAAATTAGCGGAGTAGCGGCATCCCGCCTCTCCGTGGAGACTTGTAATTCCGGTCGACGACGGCGACCTCCACTTCTTCCGGAAGACATAATGTAGACGGGGAGAAATGCGAGTGAAGGGGGACTAGAATTGGAAAAGATGGTGCCTTGGGGATCAGGCCACGGGATGAGTGATGCTGGGAGAGGGTTTGGAGTGAGCATGGAAGAATCAAAGACACGGCCTATTTTATACATGTTGAACACGGGTTCGCACACGGGCGTGTGTGAACCCGTGTTAGGGAATCTTTAGCCTCGTGGAACACGGGGCGCGTCGGTCCGTGTAAAATAATGGTACACGGGTGCGCACACGGGCGTGTGTGCACCCGTGTTAGGGGATCCGATGCCTCGGAAATACGGGCCTGCCTCGGTCCGTGTGGTCAAACTGGATGGGGACAGCGCGTCAGGTGGACACGGGAGCCAACACGGCCGTGTGTTGCCCCGTGTCGCAGCTGGCACGGTACATAAACACGGGTAGGTGGGTAACACGGCCGTGTGGTGAGCCGACACGCCCGTGTTCGGTGTCTCGACACATCGGTCTGCTGCTAGGCACACGGGTTGGTGCTAACCCGTGTTGTGCTCGGGATGAAATGGCCTTTTTGCGGAATTAATTCCACACGGCTGGGCCTGAGCCTGTGTCACATACACGGCCACGCACACGGCCGTGTGTGTAGCCGTGTGCCACTCCAGAAAAATTTTTTACAGAATTTTTTTTCTTTTTTTCTTTTTCTCATTAAAATTTGATGGATTTTTTTTATTAACATTTTTTTCTTTAATTTTTCATTGCAACTAATTAGACTTATACTAAAGCAAGAATACTTAGAAACACCTATTATACTTAATATTAAATTAATCTAGCCGGAGGCAGGTTTCTAGACGAGCGAAGTCCATAGGGATTTCACCATAATAAGGTTTAAGTCGGTGGACCATTAACCTTAAATCTCCCTTCTCTGGGTGAGTTAACTCGACGGTACCGTAGGGAAAGACTTCTTTAACTTTAAAGGGTCCGGACCACTTAGACCTTAACTTCCCTGGGAATAATCGTAATCTGGAGTTATAAAGGAGGACTTGGTCCTTTTTGGAATACCTTGGGTTTACGAAGGTGACGGTCATGAAATAGTTTAGTTTTCTCCTTATAAATCCGGGAGTTCTCATAGGCCATAGTTCTCCACTCATCTAATTCGTTAAGTGTGACGTTAACGCTTCTCTCCTAAGAACAAGCGTCAAAATTTAAGGAGCGTATTGCCCAATATGATTTGTGTTCTAATTCTATAGGTAAGTGACAAGATTTCTCCCGTAGACTAATCTAAAAGGGGTGGTCCCTATAGGCGTTTTGTAGGCGGTCCTATAAGCCCATAAACAGTCGTTAAGTTTCCTAGACCACTGCTTCCTATTCCCTTCTATAGATTTTTCTAAGATTCTCTTAAGCTCTCTATGGAAACTTCAACTTGTCCACTAGTTTGAGGATGATACGGAGTGGCTATCCTATGTGTAACTCCATATTTTTCTAATACTTTGTCTAGTTGTAGATTACAAAAGTGTGAACCCTATCGCTAATAAGTGCACGTGGTGTGCCAAATCGTGCGAATAAGGATTTCAAAAATCTAATTACAACCCTACTATCATTAGTAGGCAAAGCTTGCGCTTCAACCCACCTTGATACGTAATCTACAGCTACCAAAATATATTTATTCCCAAAAGAAACTGGAAATGGTCCCATAAAATCTATACCCCACACATCGAATACTTCACATTCAAGAATAAATTTTGAGGCATTTCATGTAATTTAGAAATATTACCTGCTTTTTGGCAAGAATCACATGAAAGCACATACCTTTGGGCATCCTGAATAGAAGGGGCCAATAAAAACCGGAATCAAGAACCTTTTTAGCGGAGCGGTTCGCTCCATAGTGACCACCAGCAGGACCTGAATGACACTGCTCCAAAATCTTCCAACCTTCCTCCGCTGATACACACCTTCTTATAACAGAATCTGCACATATCCGAAAAAGAAAGGGTCCTCCCAAAAGTAATATTTCAAGTCAGAGAAAAATTTCTTTTTCTGCTGATATGAAAAGTCTTTTGGAAGGACCTTAGCCACAAGATAGTTTGCATAATCTGCAAACCATGGATAATCTAGATGTATATTGGTAGATATGACAAATAATGATTCCTCAGGAAATGTATCAGAAATTTCAGACTCATCTAACATTGATCGTAGTGGGTTTTCTAAACGTGAAAGATGATCTGCCGCTAAGTTTTCCGCTCCTCGTTTTATCCCTAATTTCTAGATCAAATTCTTGTAGAAGAAGAACCCATCGGATTAAACGAGGCTTTGCTTCCGCTTTGGCTAGCAAATATCTAAGTGCAGAGTGATCCGTTATAAACTACCACTTTGGATAATGTTAAATATGGTCTAAATTTATCAAAGGCAAATACCACTGCTAGGAGTTCTTTTTCAGTAGTTGTATAATTCTCATGTGCATTATTAAGTGTTTTACTAGCATAATATATTGGGTGAAATGTTTGTTTCGGCGTTGTCCTAAAACAGCCCCTACCGCAAAACTACTAGCGTCACACATGATCTCAAATGGTTGACTAAAGTCAGGTGCGATCATAATAGGAGAATTAATTAATTTTTCTTTTAAGAACTCAAAGGCATGTAGACACTCTTGTTCAAAAATAAAAGGTGTGTCTTTTTCTAAAAGCCTTGTAAGTGGTTTAGCTATTTTAGAGAAATCTTTAATAAAACGGCGGTAAAATCCCGCGTGTCCTAAGAAACTTCTCACTACCTTTACGGAGGTTGGTGGTGGCAATTTTTCTATGGTCTCTATTTTTGCTTTATCTACTTGAATTCCTTGGCTTGAAATTTTATGGCCAAGTACTAACCCTTCTTGTACCATGAAATGGCACTTCTCCCAACTAAGCGCTAGGTTCGTCTCCTCACACCTCCTAAGAACTTTCTCTAAATTATTCAAACACAACTCAAAGGAGTCGCCAAAAACCGAAAAAATCATCCATGAACACTTCCATGATATCTTCAACATACTCGTTAAAGATGGCTAGCATGCACCTTTGAAATGTGGCGGGTGCATTACATAACCCGAAAGGCATACGTCTATAGGCAAAGGTACCAAATGGGCACGTAAATGTTGTTTTCTCTTGGTCTTCTGGTGCTATAGGAATTTGAAAGTATCCAGAAAGTCCATCTAGAAAACAATAATAAGAGTGTCCTGATAAGCGTTCTAATATCTGGTCGATGAAAGGAAGAGGGAAATGGTCTTTCCTAGTGGCATCGTTTAATTTCCTATAGTCTATACAGACACGCCAACCTTTTACCGTTCGCGTTGGAATTAATTCATTTTTATCATTTGCTACTATGGTCAGGCCACCCTTCTTAGGAACTACTTGGACAGGACTAACCCATGAACTATCCAAAATAGGATATATAATACCAGCATCTAATAATTTCACAATCTCAGCCTTAACTACCTCTTTCATATTAGGATTTAGCCTACGTTGCGGTTGAATAGACGACTTATAGTTTTCTTCCAAAAGAATTTTATGAGTGCAAAAAATAGGATTAATACCCTTTATATCAGATATTTGCCACGCTATTGCACCTCTACATTTCTTCAATACGGTTATCAATTTTTCTTTTTCAAGTTTGGAAAGATTTGAAGATATGATAACTGGGTACGAAGAATTTATTCCTAAGAATGCATACTCAAGGTGATCCGGTAATTTTTTTAATTCTACTATTGGTGGATCCTTAATATTATTCTTAAGAATTTCATGATCTCCTTCAGTAATTAAACTATATTCCGTTGTTCTATTCATAGCAACACAATTTTCTAGAAAAAATAAATGTTCAATAATATCATCATTTTTATTATCTTCTAGATAATTGTTAGTTATGCAAATTTCTAAAGGATCTTTATAATAAAAATTAGAATTTATAGAAGACATAAAATCATCAATACTATGAGAAAAATAGCAATAATCATCGTTATCTAAGGATTGTTTCATAGTATTGCCAATTTGAAAAGTGACTTCATCTTCTCCTACTCGCAATACTAATTTACCATCAAAAACATCAATAAGTGCTCTAGATGTAGCTAGAAATGGACGACCTAATATGAGTGGTACTTCGATATTTTCATCCATATCTAAAATAACAAAATCAGCAGGAAATATAAATTTATCTACCTTAACTAATACATCTTCCACTATTCCTCTAGGATACTTAATCGATCGATCTGTTAATTGAATACTCATTCTTGTTGGGCTAAGTTCTCCTAGGCCTAGTTTCAGATATAAATTATAAGGCATTAAATTTATACTTGCTCCTAGATCTGCTAAAGCCTTATTTACTTGTAAATCACCGATTAAGCATGGAATTGAAAATGAACCGGGATCCTTAAGTTTTTGTGGCAATTTATTTTGCAAAATAGCAGAACATTCTTCACTTAATGTCACTAATGATAATTCTTCTATTTTCTTTTTATTAGAAATCAAGTCCTTAAGAAATTTTGCATATTTAGGCATTTGAATAATTTCAGAAAAAGGTAAATTAACATGTAATTGCTTAAACATAGATAAAAATTTACCATACTGCGCATCCATGCGCTCCTTGCTATGCTTTGCTGGATATGGTAATGCTGGTTGGTACTCCATCGGTTGTACATTCATCTCGCTTGGTCCTTCGCCGCTAGACTCCATTTTGGGTGCTTCTTTTGCAGGCCTTGGGTCTTGTAACTCCTTTCCGCTCCTCAATTGAACAGCTTTTGCATGCTCCCTTGGATTTATCTCTGTATTCCCTGGAAGTGTTCCTTGCTGCCTTTCAGAAACCATCCTTGCAAGCTGACCAATCTGATTTTCCAAGTTCTGAATTGAACCCTCTTGATTTCGGAAGGCTACATCGGTAGTTTGCATAAATTTGGTAAGCACATCTTCCAATGTAGGCTTCCTTGGTTCCAACTGTGGTTGTTGTCCAAACATGGGCTGCTTCCCTTGATTTCCTTGTCCTCCCCAAGAGAAATTGGGGTGGTTTCGCCATCCAGGATTATATGTCGAGCTATATGGGTTATTGGCTTGATTGAAATGGTGGCCTAATATTGTTACCCATATAGTCAACATGCTCTTGAACTTGCGGTTCACAACTAGGCATTCCAATGCATGAAGGGTCCCATTGTTGAGGTGCCATGGAATGTGATGCTAAGGCAAGGTTGTCCATCTTTTGGTGAAGTTTCTCCACTTGAATTGCTAAGGCGGTGACGGCATCTACTTCATAAATTCCTGCGGGCTTGCTAGGCTTATGTCTTACGGTAGTCCATTGGTAATTGTTCATTGCCATGTCCTCTATCAACTGCTGAGCCGCTTCAGGTGTCTTGTTATTCAAAGTTCCTCCACTAGCCGCATCAATCATTTGTTTGGTGGCTGGATTTAGACCATTATAGAAGGTCTGAATCTGAAGCCATGAAGGTAGAGCATGGTGGGGGCATCTCCTTAACAACTCCTTGAATCGTTCCCATGTGTCGTACAACGATTCAGACTCCAATTGAATGTATGTAGAGATGTCATTCCTTAACTTCGCAGTCTTCGCAGGTGGAAAATACTTCATCAGAAACTTCTCAACCATCATGTCCCAAGTAGTGATCGACCCTCTAGGTAAGGAATTCAACCACTGCTTCGCCTTATGCCTTAAAGAAAATGGAAACAATCTCAATCGAATGGCGTCGTTGGAAACACCATTGATCTTAAATGTATCACATATCTCTAAGAATCCGGCCAAGTGGGTGTTAGGATCCTCATCTTGCAAGCCATCATACTGGACATACTGTTGAACCATTTGTATCACACTAGGCTTCAATTCAAAATTATTGGTAGCTATCGGTGGTCTAACGATGCTTGACCCGGTTCCTTGGAGATTAGGTCTAGCAAAGTCAGACATGGTTTGCTCATTTTGGTTGGCCATAGTATCTAAGTTTTCAAGATGATTCTCTCCTTGGTTTACTGTCTCCTCTTCTGATAGTCCGTTTGAAATATCTGTGGTATTAATTCCCACGTCTCTTAAGTTAGTGTTATGGAGAATTCGTTCTGGGTCAGGATGAAATGGTACTAGCCCAGAATTTTTGCCCCTGGTCATAGACTAACAGACTACAAAAAAAAATATTACGCAATATAATTATTCAAATTCTAATTTACAACTATATAAATGAAAATTGGTAGATCAATAAAGATTAGGATTTCAAAATATTGAAAACGATCCCCGGCAACGGCGCCAAAAACTTGATGATTTTTCTTGCTAACAAGTAATAACTCAATGTGATTTCATTCTACGTTCTAATATAATTATGTAGATGGACTCAAATTAGATTGAATTAGCATTCAGGCAAGCGCACCTATCAATTGTAATATATGAGAAATCTACATCTCGTGTCGTATTCCACAGGATCGTTTCAACTATTCGTACTCACCCTCCCTTTATTTTCATACCTCTAAACAAAAGTGATAATTAAACTACATTAACCTAACTATGACCATTTGGATGATTCAACATTGGAGAAATAAAAATGATAACAACATGAAGCTTTTAAATAATTACATGAACAAATCCATTTATCAATTCAATTCTAAGCGATCATGACATGAAAAGAGTGTTACATTTGTGCAATGTAAAGGTTAATTTTTCATCAAAATTCTCTCTCGAGCAATTCCAAATCTAAACCTAAGATAGTAAATTTTCTCTCGAACAATTCACAACACTCAAGTTCGCAATAAACAAAATACCTTTATTATTACATAAATTCATGGATTTTATTTCTAAATTAACATGAATCCTTTTATCCGTGTTTTAATTTTCCAAACAAAATATCTCTCGATCATAAAGTTTGAAATACAAAGGGAATTATCATCACAATATGAACATACCAAAGCATTGCAAATAACTAATTTCTCAATCTAGCCAATTGCAAATTTTGTAAAATAAATAAGTAATTCAAAGGGATGATTAAACTCTTTGGATGATTGCATAAACACAAATAAAATACTACAAATATAACATAAACAAGGTGATACATGATTACTAGAATGTTCAAAGAAAAATTCATGCAAATTAAAACATAAATTGAAGATGGATCATCAAGAGAAAGGAAGGATTCAAAGGGTTAATGATTAAATAAAAAATACATAAGAATACCCTTCAATCCTCCTTGTCTTGAATGCTCCCCTTCGGCCTCCAGCAGTTCTCCAATCCAGAAATGATCCAAAAGTTCTAAATAAATTTTTCTACAGGAAATTTATAGTTCCCTTGCAAACAGGTCGGACACGGGGTCGCACACGGCCGTGTGGCAGGCCGTGTGGACGGTTCCTAAGCGGTTCCTGGGCGGTTCCCCACGAGAAGGCGTGTCTGGTCGTGGGCCGTGTCAGATGACACTGGTATGGACACGGCCGTGTGGTCGGCCGTGTTCCCCAGACACGGGTTGGTCGGCAGCCGTATGCAAAGATGACACGGGTATGCACACGGGCGTGTGCCATACCGTGTGGGTCCCAGCGTCTGCGCCAAATTCTTCAGCTCCAGGTGCATAGGACACGGGTGGACACACGGCCGTGTGTCTGGCCGTGTGCACCAATTTTTTGTCCTGTCATCAGCCATGTAGACTCCGTGAACTCCTCTGTTTGCTCCGAAACTTTTAGGTCCATTGGTTGGCATTACCTGCAATAGAAAAATGATAGACTCAGTAAATGGTTTATTATAAGAACTGACAAGGACTTCTAAATACGCTCTTCTATCTATGATACGATAATTTCTTTGATATTATCATGAAATCAACACAAAAGGGGCAGGAAATGGTAGATATGATTACAATTATGATAGTAAAAAGCCTATCATAATCGTACTCATCAGCAGACCGTGCACAAAGTCCATAGAGATGTCGTCAAATTTCCACTCCGGAATAGGCAAGGACTTAAGAAATCCTCCCGGCTTTTGGCACTCCGCCTTTACCAAGGCGCAAGTTTGGCACTTCGCTACGTATAGCGCCACATCCTTCTTTAAACCCGGCCACCAAAACAGTTTCTTCACATCACGGTACATCTTCGTGCTCCCCGGGTGAACCGAGTACTTGGTATGGTGCGCCTCGTACAACAACTCCACCCGTAAATTGCCCACACTTGGGACGCACAAACGACCGTCTTTCCACAACAATCCGTCCTCTACGACGAATTGGGAATTTGACCCATCCAGAGCCTCTATCATGAACTGCTTCAGCACTTGATTGCTTGTTCATACAAACGATCCCCAACGCCTCCAACTCTCGCACCAACCGCTCATCTTGCACCGATAGCCAATTGGCTCGAGCTGGGGCTTGGCGACTCACCGCGTCAGCAACCGCATTCCCTTTATCAGGCGCGTAGTGGATCTTGAATGTATAGTCTCCCAAGAAATCCATCCATCTACGTTGTCGTATATTCAGATCCTTCTGATCAATCAGATGCTTCACGCTCTTGTGACCGGCGTAGAGATCCACTTTCACACTATATACAATTATGCCTCCATAGCTTCAAGGCAAAACTCACGGCCATACGCTATTACGCTTCCGTGTTGCAGTAGCACGCAACCCAAACCGCTGCCCTACGCATTATTAAAAATCTCATTGCCTTCGATTCCACTTGGCGAAGTCAGCACAGGCGTCGTAGTCAACCGACATGATAACTCCTCAAAAGCTCGCGCGCACTCCGTTGCCCAAAAGAACTTATGCTCCTTCCTCGTCAAAGTAGTGAGAGGTAACGCTATCCGCGAGAAGTTCTCCACGAAGCGCCTATAGTAGCCGGCAAGCTCCAGCAAACTCCGGACTTCCGCTACCGTAGCCAGCTCAGGCCACTCTCGTATCGCAACAATCTTCGCCGGATCCACCGCAATACCCTCTCCACTCACTATATACCCGAGGAACGTCACTGAGGATAGCCAAAACTCGCACTTCGGGAACTTGGCATACAACCGATTTCTCCTTAGCGTCTCCAACACCAAATGAAGATGCTTGAAGTGATCTTCCTCACTTTGCGAGTACACCAAAATATCTTCGATGAAGACGATCATGAAATGGTCCAAGTACTCCCTGAACGTCCTGTTCATCAAATTCACGAACACTGACGGCGCATTAGTCAGTCCAAACGGCATGACCGTAAACTCGTAGCGCCAGTGTCCTGTACTGAACGTTATCTTAGGGATATCACTCTCCCTTATCTATTTAGAGTACGTCGTTGACCCTACCAACTGATCACAAAGATCATCGATCGTTGGGCTTGGGTACTTGCTCTTTTCCGTCAACTTGTTGACCTCCCGATAATTAATACGCAGCCTCAACCTTCCATTCTTCTTCTTAATAAAGAGGGTCGGTGCGCTCCAAGGCGAAGGACTTGGACGCGCATACCCTTGCTCCAACAACTCTTGCAGTTGAACTTTCAGCTCCGCCATTACCTTAGGCGTTAGCCGATACGGAGATCGTGACACAGGCTTTGCACCTGGCACTAGCTCGATCGTAAAATCTATCTCCCGCTGAGGCAGGGCTCCACGAAGATCTGCGGGGAACAGATCAGGGTATTCCGATACCACTGAAATACAATCCAACGCGGGCTTCGGCTTTGCAACCTCCACTAGTGTAAAGAACAGTTCTGCTCCAGCATGAACCGCCTTCACCACCTGAAGAGCAGACATCAACGTCTTGCTCGACCCCATTAAGCCCGTAAAAGTCGTCTCACGACTTGCTCCCAAGTTGACTTCCTTGCTACCACAGTCTATGTAGGCTTGCTGCTCCGAGAGCCAGTCCATGTCAAATATAACGTCAAACACCACCAACGGAAGTAACGACGCTTGCAGATCGTACTCCTAATTCCCAAACCACAAACTAAGAGCAACGAATTCTACCCTCGCCGAATGAGCACCATTGGACTATAACGCATCCAATTTATCTCTTACCATCAAAGGAGGTACTCCAAGGCACAATAAAATTCCTAATAAAGGAACGCGAAGCTCCCTAAACGAACGGTGCTCTCACAGATAAAGTAAAGTCGCAACAAAGCTTAGCACAGTAGTCCTAAGCTAATATGCACAACAAGTATTTAAAGCAAAACTATCTTTAAACCATACCTGTCGTCACGACGACGTGCTTCCACCAGGGTTTTAGGCACTCACGAGCATAATGCCCCGGCTCGCCACAGCTGAAACATGTGCCCGGGATCTGACCCGTAGTCGCCCCAGAAGTACCAGAAGGAGCTGGACCCGAAGTCCTATGCTTCTTATACCATTTTCGATATGCCGACTTTGAGGTGTTCGGCACTTTGAATGTCGTTTCCTTTGCACTGACATCCTTGACTGCTCCTGACATAGGTTTCTTACCCTTCCGAGCACCATTCCAACAGCCTCGGGCAAAGTGCCCTTTCTTTCCACAAGTATAACAAGTGTAAGTAGCTTTACTAGTCGATTTCATAACCCCTTTCTCCAGCATTCTGCTGGATGCAGCCCTTATGGGGTTTGTATAGTTCGATACCATGGTCGCTGGCATCGGGAGGGTCTTCTTCAACTCTGCCTCCAATGATCTAGCTGATTCCACCAAGGCTCGGAATCCCAATAACTTTGGTCCTAGCAGTAGGACTCGTAACTCGGCGCGTAGGCCATTATAGAATCTATCGACTGTAGCTTGCTCATTATCCGACTCAAAGCATGGGTAGCGACTTATCATAAGAAATGCTTGCAAATATTCCTCAACTGTGTGCGCTCCGTGCATTAAATGCATATTCAGCTGCTTTCCCAATGGTCTACCAAAGGTCATCTGCTGCATCGCGCCCACCGGCGTTGAAGCCACAACAAGGGCGCAGGGTTGTACATTTCCTCCTAGCTGTGCACCCGTCACAGCGAACACCGCTTCTACAATCCTTCTAACGGTTTCATACGAAGGAGGAGGCTCAAACACCTCACCGGGTGCACTATACTCCTCAGAAACCGGACATTCAGGCTGTCCAGCACCGCTTCCGGTCACCTATAGTGGTACAAAACACCGTTAAGCGACCAAATAAAATTGCGAACAGCAATTATAGGAACGCGCAGGTTGCTCAAACACGAGTATTTTCATTCCTAAGTGGACATTCATGGGTTCTTTTACCATTATAACGATGACGCACACAATGTGCGCACCACCCCTTAAAAAGAATTCGTCCACGAATTCAGCTTAAGTCCGACCAAAACCAGTAGTCTGATACCAAATTGTAACACCCCCTATCCGTCGCATAGCATATAGCAGTAGGTCCGGCCGGGGCCCAACGCCATATACCACAGACAGACCGGGTGGTTACGTATGGAAACCATCCAACCAATCTCAACATCCTACACAGAGCATTCTAGCGGAAGCAGTTTATAAGAGTTGTAAACAAGAACCCAGCATAGGAGCATGAATGTCCACTAATACCAAAAAGGAATGTTATACAAAATACTCAAAACAAGCCTTAAGGCCTTACAAAATGGTTCACTTGAATATTACATGTTTTACAAACCACGGCGCGCAGGCCGGTCATACATGAATAAAACAGTAAACACTTCTACTTGGGCCTTCGAGGGCTGGCTTCGCAAAAAGGGCTTTAGCCCGCTATTGACCGCTTGGTCCAGCTGCACCTGCAAGCAACAAACCACCGCACGGTGGCAAAACAAGGCAACGGTCAGCAATGCTGACCAAATTATAACGATCCCGCCCCCAACTCGGGGCGGCGATGCTCCTTCCCTGCATTTCATTAGCATAAGCGAGTAATATATAACCATAGCCATAACATCACAGACGTTTGCTCGTACGGCCACACGCCCCGTGCACTCAGGGCACATTCTCGGTGAACCGGTCGATGTCACGTCAATTAAAGCCATTAACATTCCGGACTCACCACCGCCACTAAGACGGCCAAACCTATGAGCAATTTGTCTTCTTGGCATGGGTCACGTCAATTTAAGCCATTGACCGCCGAAGACTCACATCTATGCCAACGGCGAGTGCCACGTAACCTTAGGTCTCTCTAACCGAACGACATAAAGCGGGTACGGTTCCATCTAACCCGTGCTCACTTCGCAACGATAATTTAAGCCATTTGCGCGGGTCAAACTTTCACCGAGTCCCATTCTACCGCAAGTCACATAACTCAGTTATGTTCGAGTTGGCTCTCAGGCCACCAAGTTGGCAAGATCTCGTATCCGCCCAGTTTTCCGGGTGCACCTTTGGGTTAGTCCCCGAGGCTCCCTGCTGCAATCTACCGCGTAGAAAACCCGAAAACAACCAATAGCACGGAGTCTTCTCCGGCCTTATGCAATGCAACATCACTGATCCAGACTAACATGTCCGGGTAGGCTTCACACATCATGCCTATGTCCGTTCTCGCATACGGACTCTAAACAACGGGGACTTTACATATCTACCCGAAGGAACGCCTCCAACTCTTCGCAAACTCGCGAGAGCGGGCTTCCTATGCTAAGAAAGAGAGCTATTCATGCTCAAGATGAGGATCGTTACCCTTGAGTTCCTCTTTGGCGCCATTGAAAAGTAATCGGATGGAAATCACCGCACTTACGTTGCCTCCGTGGATCCGGAGTCGGCTCGCGATTCGGAGCTCCGAAGCTCCTCCAATGGCGGGATCTAGTTCTTCTTCCTCCAATGGCTCTCCTCTTTCTCCAAGGACTTGGAGAGATGAGAAGGTAAGAAAGTGATGGATTTCTAAGTCAACTCACGGGTATATCCTCTCAGGAACAACCCCCAGCCATTGGATCTCAACCAAAGGAAACGAACGGCTTTAATTCGGGGCTGAAATGCCCAATCTGGACCGAACACGGCCTGGCACACGCCCGTGTCCAGGGCCGTGTGCCGCATTCGCCGTCAAAATCGAATCTCCTGGACCCTCACACGGGTATCCAACACGCCCGTGTTCGAGCTGACACGCCCGTGTTCCAGCTGACACGGCCGTGAGGCCGGCCGTGTACCCCATGATTTTCCCTCATTTTCGACCCGAGCACTGCACGGGTCCTAGGACACGCCCGTGTCCTTGCCCGTGTCACCTTGACACGCCTGGGCCCCAGGCCGTGTACATTGTCTCGACATTTCGTCGCGTGCAGTTCGACGACTTGATGACATGGCCTTGGACACGCCCGTGTCCTAGGCCGTGTGCCTTGTCTCGACGATCGTCGAGCGAATCTCGACGACTTCCCCTGGATGATCGTCGACACGGGTCGACACGCCAGGCGACACGCCCGTGTCGCGAGCCGTGTGCCCATTCTCGACGATTCGTCGAGTATAACTCGACGACTCCGCGGCTAAGTATCGACACGAGTCGACACGCCCGTGTCGCAGGCCGTGTGCCCATTCTCGACGAATCGTCGAGTATAACTCGAGGACTTCTCGGCTAAGTGTCGACACGCGCTTGACACGCCCTGGGACACGCCCGTGTCCCAGGCCGTGTGCCTTGAGCCAGAACCGAAACTGTCCCAAAATGTCCCCCTTTGCTCCTTTGAGTTTCGGGGTGTTACACCTCTTGCCTAAGGTTGCTAGGATGATCTCTTCCTTAGTCATTTCTGAATAACTTTTTGGAGTCTTGAGGTTAGCATCAAGAACTGATATGTTCATAGGAATAAATGGCCCTTCTAGTACTGTTATGTAAATTCTTGGATCAGATGCTTCCATGAACAATCTGACCCTCTCTTTCCATATACCAAAATTTTCTTTCCTACAGATAGGAAGTTTCATGGATTCAAGTTCCTTCTGATTCTCACCTGAACTCATTCTGTCTAACTGATAACTACCTTATAGATCAACTCAGAGTGTTATGTCTAATCTTGAGTAACCTCGCTTTAATACCACTTGAAAGAATTGGTTTTAAGATATCCTAAACACCTAGAGGGGGTGAATAGGTTCAATTCCTTTTTTATTAACGCAGACAGTATATTTGACTAGTAATTAATCTATGCAATAACTATCACAACACAGCTTAAAAACAAACACAGTCAACACAGATTGCACACAGATTTATAGTGGTTCCCCAAGAGATGGGTACATCCACTTTCCCCCTTCGTCTATATAGCAGTATACTGGATTCGGCCTAACTCCCTTCTTTCTTCTCAGATCCTCAGATCTTACAACTCAGAACCCTGAAAGGTTCCTACAGCTCAGACTTCTACATGTCCCACAACTCAGATTCTTCTAGAGAATCCTACCTCAGAGTGAGTCCACACTCCTACAACTCAGGCAATCAAGCTCTACCTCAGCCTCTGCACCAGGCCTACATCTTAGAGAAATGAATCCCCTACCTCAGGCACTCAGCCCTACCTCAGCCTTTATAAACTTAGGCTTACAACTCCGAGAGATAACTCTCCTACACTCAGATCTATAAAAGATCCTATAGAGAAAATTGATTTTAGAAAGAATAAATCCTTCACCCAAGTAGAGAGAGACAAGGGTGAAGGCTTCTTGATCAGTTCTTGAAAGATCTGGTTACTTTAGATCCAACCTGTCTTAGCTTTTTCAAATCTTCTTGAATCTGAAAAAAGTAAGGTTGATCTTCTTGTGGAGTTGGAGATGATCTTCAATTCAGCTTTCTTCTACTATTCAGATGTGACTCTGAATTCTTCTTGCAGACTTGTTCAGAATCTGCCTTCTCTTGATGACTTGAAGATGACAAGTCCTTTCTACTTAGATCTCTCTCTCTTCTATCTTCTTTTGTTCTTTTTTCTTTTTTTGGTTTGTTGATAGAATAGGTCTTTATATAGATTCTTCTGAGGTTACCGTCTGATCCGGTTCATAACGGCCTTCTGACAACTCTGACAAATGCAACATCATTGTTAGTTATGACAGCTGTCAAGTCTTCAGTCGTGACACTTGATCCTGCATTGTTCTCTATCTCAGCAGAAAAGTGTCGAGATAATACTTTAAATGTGTCGACACAAATAGACCATGTGTCGACACAACTCTTGATGATGTCAACACAGCTCTCATAATGTCGACCCAGCCCTTCTTTATATTCTCAACACAACTTCAGTGGAATGTGTCGACACTAGTCCAGTGTGTCGACACAATAGCTTCTAGTCTCGACAAAGTTGGTGTTGACAGAATTCTGGTGTGTGTCAACACAAGTCCTGTGTGTCGACACACTTGTTGTTCGACAGATTTTGTGTGCATCGACACAATTCCTGTGTGTCGACACAATCTGGCTTCTGGTGTCGACACAGCTTTTCCCAAGTGTCGACACTTGTACTTAGAGACTTTTTCTGCATTTCCTTAACCTGCACATTGAAACTCAATAAAACATCAAATACACATTAAAGAATATCCTTGAATTAGGTGAGGCTTCTTCAAATCAGGTACACATTTTCCAATGTATCCAACAGGAACAGAAGTTTCCCAAAGTTTGAAGAAGACTCGGAAAGTAGTACCCACTATACAACAGTACTAGGAAGATGATATCATGGAAAGAAGAAGCACCTGGACAACCTAGAGATTGGCCCAATAAGACTGCGTAGATCCTAGACCGTCATACTCCCACATTAATGCCCCGCAAATAGAGGAGACAAAGAACGCACCTACAACCGCGCTAGCACGACACGTTGCTCGAATGGATGAGCAACAAGTGCAGATGCTCACTCTAATAAGAAACCTGGGAATAGCTCAGGCCCATGTAGTGCCTACCACTCTAGTCAATCTGCCTCCTCCACCTCCAGATTACATCCTAGTGAGCCGTCGTAAGGAAGACTCCGATGAATACTCAGAAGCCACATACACCACACATCCTGCCTGACTAGCCAGGGTCGTCGAAACTAGCCCGCAGTATCACAGTCAGAGGGTGAGCACCCCCATGGATCTCGCAGAAATGTTAACTATAGAAGAGTTAAGAGAGCTGATAGTAGAGGTGTATGTCTAGGAGGGCCTTCGAGCCATGCACATCCACCGCCCCGTCCAAAATGGTTCACTGCTAGCGCCAGAGGCCTTAGGACAACCAATTCTAATAGGATTCAAGCTTCCGAGCATATAGTTCTATGATAGGACCGAAGATCCATTTGAGTACATAAACTAGTTTTCCACCATTGTTCAGATGCACAACACACCTGACCAGCTTCTCTGTTAGGTGTTCCCAATGATACTAAAGGGACATAAAAGAACATGGTTCCACAACATTCGAGAAGGAACTATTAGAAATTTTGTCCAGTTGACCAAACAGTCTTAGACCAGTTTATTGTAAATCATATAATCATCAAGGACCCGTCCCATCTTTTCGGGATTCTTCAAAATGAGGGGAAAACCTTCAAAGATTTCTTTCGCCGGTTCATCGCTGAGGCAAGACAAATCTTTGAAGTAGATCCCAAGCTTCTACGGGGATTTTTCCTCGGAGGCCTCTGATCCATTGGATTCTACTCTGCCCTAATAAGGGAAATGGTCCCCAGCTATCCTGATTTAGTGCACAGAGCCGAGGCCCAGATCACGGATGACGAAGCCATTGACAGTTGATCCTTTGAAAGAGGAGCAACGAGAAAAGATATGAGTCGACACTCAGGCGCCAGGAATGGCGTAGAGCAAATCCCTATTAGCAGAACCACCACGGGGAACAACCTCCCCGAATTTATCAACAGTATATGTTGCTCAAAACCTTGCGGACGAATGTGCTTTACGCAATTCGGGATGATACAGCATTACGAAAGCCATAAGAGGTCCCCATAGGCAAAGGGGATCGAGCAAAGAACTGCGAGTTCCATAGGGGAACAGGTCACACAACGAGGAGTGCGTCAAGCTAAAATACGAGATTGAACAACTCATCTGCCAATGCGCCCTCCAAAGGTTCCTGCAAGATCAAGCAAGTAGCCAGCTCAGCCAAGAAGGGAGCTGCCACCTATGCATCAAGAAGGGAATGGTGGAGATCATCGCTAACTCCCCATTCACCACCGTAAATTCCATCATCCAGCACAATAAAGGTTAGAGTACACTAATTGTAGAGAAGATCAATTTCAAAGATGAAGACTTAAAATTACTACTCGAGTTGCATCAAGACCTGCTAGTCATCACCGCGGAGATCAAAGATCCAGGCTTCCATGTCAAGCAGATATTGGTAGACAATGACAAATCGTTTAAAATCATGTTCACGTTGGCTCTCTGCGGAATGCAAAGTCCAAAAGAAAGGTTTCAGGAACCTGAGGGACCAATCTACGGCTTTAACCGAGGACCAGCTCGATCAAAGTAACAATCATCTCCCTGTATCTTTGGTAGAATTCCCAAAGTAGGCTATGCACTAGATCTAGTTCCTGACGGTCGAATCCAAGTCGCCAAACAACGCGATCTTCGGCCACCCACTTCAGACAACATTCAGAGTTATTCTCTCCATTCCCCACCTTGCGATGGAGTTTGTCATGTCCGTAGCAGTATGAGTCACTCGGGGAAACTAATAAGCAGCACTAACTTGGTATCTATAGCAAATGCAGCCTGTACGAGGAAAATCTCTGTATGACAGCACGATCAGGAGAAGGGATGTCACCATCATAGGTCGAACAAGCAGGTCAGAAGGACCTTAGAAAAAATAACAGGGAGAAAAGTTAGGAATCAAGAAGGAAAAGGCCTACTATATTCCAGCTTAATCCATACAATATCTACCTTTCATCTGCTTATTAAACTATTATTAACACTATAAGTCGCAAGCGCTCCAGGATCCTCTCCATTTCTGACAAAATGGAGGGGATCCATTTCACGGACAAGATTCCTTGCTTTTTTATCCAACGGGTTCTCTTTTACCCATCATTTTATATTTTTTTTTATTTAGAAAATTCTTGTCCACTAGATATTTTTTGGATAGATGTTGTCCATTAGATATGAAATGGATCCCCTCCATTTCATTTGAAATGGAGAGGATCCGGATCCGTCGCAAGCATATGGTCGTGCATGCACTATAATTTTTTTAATGCAATATATTTTATTTGTTTTTTAACTCTGCCGGCACAGGAGAATTTCAGGAACAGTCCCAGGACGTCGCAATACCCTGGCTCGAAGGCTCGCCCTTCGCCCACATAGTAGGTTCAACTGTTCAAAGTGTGCGTCCTTCACCGGAGCTCACGGGCCGAGCCCCGACGACCTCCCAATGTCGCGGATCGAAGGTTTGCCCTTCTCCCCTGTAGTAGGGTGCAGTATCATTAGGGCATGTCTCGCGCTCGCCAGTTGTTCGAAGCGTCCGCCCTTCATGGTATCTCTAGGAATCCCAATCCCAACAATCTCCCACTAACGCAGATCAAATGTCTGCCCTTCTCACTCGTAGTAGGTTGTAGTATCGCCAGGGCCCGGCGCTCTCGCGCTCGCCAGCATTCTGAAGTGTCCTCCCTTCACGGTCTCTCTAGGGCTCCCAGCCCATGCGATCTTCCACTGTCGTAGATCGAATGTATTCCCTTCTCCTCTGTAGTAGGTCATGGCGTCGCCAGCGACTGCCCCCCTCGTGCTCACCAGAGGTTTGAAGCATCCTTCATTCAATGTCTCTCTATGGCTCCCAACCCCAACAATCTCTCACTGCCGCGGATCGAAGGTCTGTTCTTATCCCCCACAAAAGGTCAAAGTGTTGTCAGGGCCTGCCCCCTCGCACTCGCCAGCACTTCGAAGCATCTAAACTTCACCATCTCTTTGGGGCCACGCCCCAGTCACCCAATGCCATGGACTGAAGGCCTGCCCTTATTCCGCGCAGTAGGTCACAACACCATAAGAGCCTGCCCCCTTATGGTTGCCCAGGTTTGAAGGTCCTCCCTTCACCACCGCACTCAATGACATCCTCCAGCTCAGTGGCCTTAACCACTCGCTAACCGGCTCGAAGCGTCTACCCTTCACCGTTGTAGTAGGTTATGACATCGCCCTAGGTTTTGTCCTTTAATCACTAACATCAAATAAGCAAACCAGAGTTTCTCACAAAAAATGTCGGTACTAACACCGCTCATCACAAGCAAATGAAGGCAAAATGTTGTACTTAACACGTTTTTCATTGCCTCCAAGGAAGAAGAAACACACTTTCCCTTCGCCGAAAGAGGCGTAGGAACCTCCTCACAAGGAGCCTGGGGGAGAAGAGATCCAAACTCTAAGGTTCGGATCAACTGATGTAGCCCCATCAACTCTAGAACTGCAATGAATTGTCCCGTCTGGACAAACTCTCAGCTGAGTAGAAGGACGTACGGTGCATAGGGACTGAATCGCCACAACCCACAAACACTAGTTTCCTCTTCCGATCTCGAACCAATGCCACTATAGCAGAATGCTCTAGATTGGTAGAAAGGCCACATAACAGCAAACACTTCTCCTCTATAGCCAAGGAGATGCTGAAGAGAGAATTACCCAATGCATGAGGTACGATAAACCCCAACACCGGCGTAAACTTGCTCTCACGTCCCATCACTCGATGGCAGCGGTCTGGAAGAGCTTTCCAAAGTTCCAGCAAACCCCAATAGTTCTGAACATATCTGTAAACAGTGTTTCCATACCATATGTCCACCCGACTCTAGAACTCCGGCCAATGTTTATTTTGTGGACCCCGACACGATTTCCACCATCGGTGTGCATCTTATGCCAGTCTTTGAAAATATCTAGGGAAAATCTCGAGTCATGCTCTCGGAAAAAGGCTATAAGACCCATAATGCGCGTCATCCCAAGAAGAGTAAACTGTGACACTGGCACTCTGCAATGCTTCAAAATCACAACCACCTCCTCGCACGGTTGCAATCAAAACCTGGACCTCAATAATGACTCGCACAGTGTCATCCATCCAATCGGAGGATTCTGAACCCGCTCCTCAAAACGCAGTATCTTTATCTCAAGCCAAAAAGGTATATTATACCGCCTCTTCCAAGCGTCAATCTGCACTGTAGTTAGTGAAAAGTGCACCCGCATCGGCTGATCTTGTGCACAATGCCTCGATACCTATGCGATAAATAAATAAAATATACATCAAATTTCATAAATGGAGAAGACCAAAATGACGTCAAAACCCGCACAAGCTGACGCCTGTCCGGGCCCTGCGTATACTAAGTCTCCCAGGCACACACAAACTTGGCGAACGGGAGCGCCCCACACATGTAAATGCCCCCCGCGCAAGTACTGCGTGCGGGTATGACCAGCGCGTGCCCTACACGTGAGAGCTACCCGCGCGCGTGACTGCGCAACGTGCGTGCACGCTGCAAATGGGTACTCCTCCTTGCGCCCGCGCGCATAGAGCGTGGGTGCGCCTCACGTGTGCACCATGCGTGTGGGTATGCCCTGTGCGTGAACGCCCCACACGTTGTGTGAGTACTGCCCACAAGCGGCCTCCCCGTGTCGCGTGGCTGGCCAACCTGCAGGTCGTCGTCTCCTCCCCCTCTCCGGTCAGCCACCCGCCTCCGGAAGTTCGCCGCCGCCACCCCCGCTGGTCTGGCCTCCTCCATCGTCTGATCGTCCCTACGTGATTTTCTCCGTCTGATACACGGGTAACCATCGACATAACTAGCACTGCAATGGTTCGGTTTGGTTCGTTTTTAAGCCACAAATCGAACCAATCCTATGTGGTTCCAAAAATTTCGAACCGAACCACTCAATCATTGAAACCGAAGTGAGACAAACCAAATGGTTCGGTTCGGCTCGATTTTGGTGCTTTAAATAATATGTAATGCAAGAGTGTTTTAAAATCACAATTACATTTGCATAATGCATACCAAAGTTTATAATTAAAACAAAAAATGAAAGAAAACTTGGAAGTTATTATTCTATATGAAACACAATTAGTCAATTTAGGCTCCGTTTGTGGGGGACTTATTTTCACTGGTCAAGCGGTTACGAACGCATGAACCGGATGTGATCGTAACCGTTTGAACGGTGAAAATAAGTCCCTCCAAACGGAATCTTAATTGATATGCAAAAGCACCACAAAATCCGAAAAATGATCTATCATGTCTCTATCAATTCAAAAGTAAAAAAATGGATTTTAGATAGTAACATTTAATGGAATACATCCAACAGAAATAATAAAATGTAAAAACCCAAAAATAAATGAAATAGAATTGAGGCGTCCAAAATAAAATTTAGAAACAATCAGAGGCCTCAACAAAGGATGTGAAGCGATCTATCATCTAGTTCTGTGACCATATGAATTAGGGTAAGCATATTGGAGATTGACTTGGTTGACCGGGTCAGCAAGTCAAAGGTTTATTATGTTTTATTGTAATGGTTTAATAAATTTATTTAGTGTGTATTAAATAGGAGAGAAGGTGAGATGCACTTATTATGAGAGAGGTTGTATAGTTTTACTTTGCCTATAAATAGGCCCTTGTAATTCATTTTAAAGGTTGCTGGAATAGAAGTTTTTTCCTCCTTCATATTTCGGTTTTAGAGAGAGAGAGAGAGGAGCATTGCAGCGCTGGAGAGGCTCTAGTCCGGGCGGTTAGAAGTTGAAGCCGAGCGGCTTGGTGAACTAGCCGCGAGAGGGAACTCGCGGCTTGTGCAACTCGCGAGTTGGTGATCTCGCTGCGGGAGGTGTACTCGCGGGCTGCGCGCTCGCGTGTAGTGGTCAAGCCGCGAGTGGGGTGCAGTCTCGCCTGGTGGTCTAGGCGCAAGGGGTTGAAGGCGATCTCGCTGGGTTGTGTTCGCGCGTGGAGGCGGGAGCTCGCTCGCGCGAGGTGGTACTCGCTTAATAGCAGGGTGGTCGCGCGGTTTGTGGCGGCCTCGCAGTTGAGGTGTTGAGTTGTGAAGTCAAGTGGAATTGGTTTGTGGAGTTGGGATTCAGCGGAGAGCCCATACACGTTCCCAACAAGTGGTATCAAAGCGAGGTTCCAAACCTTTACGGTGACTCAGAAGGTTTGAAGTAGAGGAGAGATGGAGTTTGGAGGTGCCATGCTGGGGCAAGTCCCCAAGTTGACAAAGACCAATTAAGGTAATTGGAGCATTCAGATGAAAGTGCTACTAGCATCGAAGGAGTTATGGGAGATCGTTGAAGATGGGTATGAAGAGCTTACTGCCGAAGCAGAAGCGGCGTTGACCAATGCCCAGAAGACGGCATTGAGGGAAGCAAGAAAGAAAGATAAGAAGGCACTGTTCACACTATACCAAGGAGTCGATGAAGCTACGTTCGAGAAGATTTCAGAAGCTGTGAGCTCAAAAGAAGCATGAGAGGTATTGCAACGCTCCA
The DNA here is from genome assembly GCA_039583875.1 of Platanthera guangdongensis. NCBI lineage: Eukaryota > Viridiplantae > Streptophyta > Magnoliopsida > Asparagales > Orchidaceae > Platanthera > Platanthera guangdongensis. The sequence continues at coordinate 157,212,086 of CM077159.1, forward strand.
TGCAAGGAGTAGACAAGGCGAAGAAAGTGAAGCTGCAGTCTCTCAGGGGTGAATATGAAATGTTGAGAATGCAGGTCACAGAGAAGGTCGGAGACTTTGTGACCCGTCTGCGGACACTCACAAATGAGATGAAGCGCAATGGGGAGACGATCGATGATGTGAGCCTTATGGAGAAGTTGTTGAGATCTATGTCCAAGAAGTTTCGTCATGTAGTGGTGGCGATTGAGGAGTCGAAGGACCTCACCCAGATGACTGTAGACGAGCTTGTAGGCTCATTGCAAGCTCATGAGTACATGATGATGCAGGATGATGAAGAAGCAAGTGGCTTGGGAAAAGCACTCCAGAACCAGCTGAACTTCGGAGAGAGCTCCGGAAGAGGTGGCGGCCAGCATGGTCGAGGTCAACAAGGTGGAGGAAGAGGAAGGAGAGGAGGGAGAGATCAGGGAAGAAATCAATATCACCAGAGAGAGGCAGAGCAACCTCAAGGAGGAAGGTGGCAAGATGGAAGAGGAAGAGGAAGAGGCCGAGGAGGAAGAGCCCAAGTTCAGTGTTACAACTGCAACAAGTTTGGGCACATGAGCTATGACTGTTGGGCTCCGAGGAAGACAGAAGAAGCCAACCATTATGCGGAGGCTAGGAACAGGGGGAACGATGCTGGGGGTAGAGACCCAATGATGTTTCTAACCTACCGAGGGGCGGAATAAGGCAGGAATGAAGTGTGGTACCTGGACACAGGGGCGAGCAACCACATGTGTGGAGATAAGGAGATGTTCTCTAACCATGAACCCAGTGGGGGTGAGGTTAGCTTCGGGGATGCTTCGAAGATTTCCTTGGAAGGAAAGGGCCCGGTTGTTGTGAAACTGAATGGGGAGAGAGTACACCTGAACGATGTGTACTACGTACCAGGGTTGAAGACCAACATCTTGAGCATTGGGCAGTTAGTGGAGAGAGGCTACTGCGTGCAGATGAAGGATAGGTCTCTGGCAATGAAGAATGATCAAGGGAAGGAGGTAGTGAAGGTGACAATGACGACGAACCGTCTCTTCACGCTGAAGATGGATGCTCAAGAGACGGCTTGTCTCGCGAGAACAAAAGAAGAGGAAGAAGCATGGCTATGGCACTATAGGATGGGGCATTTGGGCTTCACAGGATTGAAGCTACTATCCCACTCCAAGATGGTGGCAGATCTTCCTATGATCTCCCCTCCGCAGAAGGTGTGTGAGGCGTGCACGAAGGGGAAGCTCAAGAGGCAGACATTCGAAGGAGGAAAGTCCTCGAGAGCAAGGAGGCAACTTGAACTGGTTCACTCGGACATTGCGGGTCCGTTTGAGACCACCTCAATAGGCGGAAGCAAGTACTACACCACCTTCACGGATGACTATAGTCGGAAGTGTTGGGTGTATTTTCTGAGAGAGAAGTCTGAGGCCCTTGACAAGTTCAGAGAGTTCAAGGTGATGGTCGAGAAGGAGAGCGGGCAACCATTGAAGGTGCTGAGGACAGATCGAGGTGGGGAGTACACCTCGAGGGTGTTTGATAATTTCTGCAAGAAGAATGGAATATCACACCAACTGACGGCGGCATACCCACCGCAGCAGAACGGAGTGGCAGAGAGGAAGAACCTCACCATCATGAACATGTCAAGGAGCATGGTGAAGGAGAAGAGGCTACCGAAGATGTTCTGGGCGGAAGGAGTGCAATGTACGGTGTACCTACTGAACAGATGCCCCACAAAGAGCGTGAAGTTCAAGATTCCGTTTGAAGCATGGAGCGGCTGGAAGCCAAGTGTGAAGCACCTAAGGGTCTTCGGGTGTGTAGCTCATGCTCACATCCCGGACCAGAGGAGGAAGAAGCTCGATGATAGGAGCGAGAAGTGCATTTTTTTTGGCTACGCTCCGGAGAGCAAGGCATATAAATTTTATAACCCGGTGACGGGAAAGGCCATAGTCTTGAGGGACGAGGTGTTTGAAGAAGGAAGCAGCTGGAGCTGGGATGAGGAGACAAGAAGTATGAAGGGCATGTTCTTTGAAGATGAAGAAGAGGGTGGTCACGAGGCTGGAGCCGAGAATGGTGGAGCTGAGCCTCCATCACCACCGAGTAGAAATTCAGGGGGAGCTTCCACCTCCTATTCAAGAGGGGAAAGCTCAAGTGGAGAAAATTCTGGAGGAAGAAGCGGGAGCCGGAGTGACTCCGAGAGTCCACTACCCAGGATGAAGGGGTTGGCGGAGATCTATGAGGAGACGGTCCCAATTCATGCTAACTATTCATTATATTGTCTTTTAGCAGATTGCGAGCCACGGTCCTATGAAGAAGCTGCCCAGGAGAAATCTTGGAGGACGGCGATGGATGCCGAGATAGCTTCCATAAAGAAGAATGACACTTGGAGGCTGGTTGATCCACCCGTAGACCACAAACCCCTCGGGGTGAAGTGGGTCTACAAAGTAAAGAAGAACAAGGATGAAGCTGTGGAGAAGTACAAGGCTAGGCTCGTGGTGAAGGGCTACAGGAAAGTTCAAGGAGTGGACTACGACGAGGTCTATGCCCCAGTGGCGAGTATTGACACCATCAGGTTGATCATCGCACTGGCAGCTCATTATGGGTGGACAATCATGCAAATGGATGCGGTGGCGGCATACTTGAATGGCTACCTAGAGGAGGATGTGTACATCGAGCAGCCTCCAGGGTACGTGGTGAAAGGTAAGGAGAGAAAGGTCTCCAAGCTGAGCAGAGCCTTGTACGGACTGAAGCAGGGAGCCCGAGCTTGGAATGGGAGGATAGACAAATTTCTTCATGAGCATGGATATATCAAGTGCCCATATGAGTATGCTCTCTACATGAAGGTGAAGAAGAGCGGGGATATCATGATCCTATATTTATACATGGATGATATGATATTCACTGGGAGCAACCCTGCGATGTTCGAAGAATTCAAGAGGCTGATGAAGTAGTTCGAGATGACGAACTTGGGAGAGCTAAGCTATTTCTTAGGAGTTGAGGTGCAGCAGATAGAAGATGGGATCTCCATCTCCCAAAAGAAGTATGCCGAGGAGATTTTGAAGAGGTTCAGGATGGAGGGTAGCAAGGCTATCTCCACTCCTGCGGACCCTGGAACAAAGCTGAGGAAGGATTCCGAAGAGGAAGGAGTCGACCCTACTATGTTCAAGAGCCTGGTCGGAAGTCTAAGGTACTTGACTTTCACTAGGTCGGACATCATGTATGCGGTCGGGGTAGTAATCATGCACATGGAGGAACCCAAGCAGGACCACTTCACAGCAGCGAAGAGGATCCTGAGGTATGTGAATGGGACTCGGGACCATGGCCTGAAGTACTCATCTGGAGGAGAGTTGAAGCTAGTCGGCTACTCGGATAGCGACTACGGAGGAGATGTGAATGACCGGAAGAGCACTTCCGGGTATGCGTTCAACATGGGAACCGCGGCGTTCTCATGGAGTTCTAATAAGCAGGCTACGATAGCTTTATCATCATGTGAGGCAGAGTACATTGCAGCTGCGGCATGTGCTTGCCAAGCCATCTGGCTGAGAAATCTTCTGGGAGAGTTGCATCATGCGCAGGAAGGGCCAACGACAGTGCTAGTGGATAACATGTCGGCCATCCAGCTCGTGAAGAACCCGGTGCTGCATGGGAGGAGCAAGCACATCGAGACGAGGTATCATTTCCTCCGTGAACAAGTGGAGCAAAAGACAGTGGAGGTGGTGTATTGCCCAACTGGAGAGCAGGTTGCGGACATATTCACTAAGGCGTTTGTACAACCCGTATTCGTCGAGAGTAGGTCCTACCACAGCCAAGTCAGTAGGAGTCAAGGTCAACAAGTCACCACGGGAGTCAAAGTCAACATTCAGGATCGCGGAAGGCCTGGCGAGTATAGGCGAGCTCCCCTCGCATACTCGCAGGGTAGGCGACTAGGTGCGATACTCGCCCAGCCCGTGCGAGCTCTTCTGGAAGTCGCCTGGTCGCCAGGGGGTGGGGTATAAATAAGACCCCCCCCCCCCCCTCCCCTTGCCTTGGCCTATAAATAGGGCCCCAGGGGTACGAGAGAGGGGACCGAAATTTCGGGGCAGGATACTCGCGCGTTTCAGGATATTGGCTAGTTCTTCGGATTCCATTTCCTTAGAGCAATTCGCGACTTTGCGACCTTGCCAGATAGCCTCTCTCGTATCCAATTCGGCCATTCTTGGTTGAGAAGGGGTTGCTCCTCACGAGCATCCGAGTACGTGGTGGGTCCTTCCTGCCGCAACATCTGGGGTCCTGTTTGACCTGTTCCTTCTTTCTGGCCACCCTAGCCATCCGATCCAGCTTCTGAGCCAGTAACCTTAGGCAGCTTTGATCTGATTTCTGAGGTTAGGAATTTCCTGGCTTCAACACTTAGTGCGGTGAGCGTGGATTGCAGCCAAGGAGGAAAGTTTGGGAGTTGAGTGTGATGGTCATATGTGGCGAGCAAGGCGGGTTGGTCGGAAACTCGGCATTAGAAGGAGATGCCGCGCGAGGTGGCGAGTTTGTAATGGTGGCCGCATTTGAAGAGTTCACGAGGAAGATCGAGCAAACCATTCTCACTGGTTTTGCTCAGCGCCCAGAGGTCACGACGACTTCTCCTCGTCGCCTGACGCCGCTAGAAGAGGAAGCGCCGTCGAGGCGAGCTGGAAAGGAGCCCGCTTGGGCAAGGGAAGAGCGACCAATGCAGTCGCGACTTTACCCGGCGAGTAGCCAGGGGGTCCGTTTCTGGGGTCCAATGTCGCCGGCGAGATTCAGAGATACTCGCCAATGCAATGATTATGACGTCTCCAGCGAGGATGAAACTCGTCACCGCTAGGGAGGGAGGAGCCCCTTCTGTGACGAGATCCTCGCCGCCCCAGTTCCAGAAGGGTTCAGGGAACCTGTTCTTACTTACTACTCCGGCAGAGACTATCCTGTCAGACACCTCCAATGGTTTGAGGACGTCATCTCCATTCGCAATATGTCTGATGCCTTCACGTGCAGGTTCTTCTCCATCACCCTCAGAGGAAATGCTCGGGATTGGTTCCATCAACTGCCGGCAGGGTCCGTATACTGCTTCTCAGATTTGTGTCGGGGCCTTATGGCAAGGTTTGCGACTTCGAAGAAGAGGAAGAAGGAAGCGACAGCACTCTTCAAAATCTTCCAAGGGCAACACGAGAGTCTGGGACACTACATCGACCGCTTTCAAGAGGAAATTTTAGAGGTAGAGGAGGTGGACAGTTTCATCTTGATGGTGGCTCTCATGTTTGGATTGAAGCAAGGTTTGTTCAGTCTGGAGATGGGATCCAATCCCCCGAGATCCTTCGAAGAGATGATAGAGAAGGCGAATACTTTTGTTCGCAGAGAAGAGAAGAACAAGGACTTCTTAGCAAGGCTAGATGGAGAGATTGCAATGGAGAGGAGAAGAGCAGGACCTTCGGGGTCGAAGTCGAGAAGGACGCCAGAAAGGAAGGAGGAAAGGAAGGAGGAAAGGAAGGAGGAAAGGAAGAAAGAAGAGCCAAGAAGGGAAGAGAGGAGGAAGAGGGAGGAACCCAGGAGGGTTGAAGATAGGAGGCAGGAGAGGCCTCGAAGATAGGAAGAGAGAAGACCAGTGGAAGCTCGAGAAGGAAGGGAGGAAAGGCGATTCCAGTATCCAGAGAATCGCCCCCAATGGAGACAAGCGAGACAGCAGTATCAGGAAGACAGGAGGAGTGGAAATCGGCAGGAGGGAGGTCGAGGAGGAGGAAGAAGGGAGACAATGGCCATCGCTCGCCACGACAACAAGCGGCGTCGGAGGGAGCAGCGAGCGATGCGCCAGGAGGCGGCAATTCCCCTTTACTGCGATATTCATCGAGTAGAGGGGCACGGGACCTTGGCTTGCCTCGAGTTTTGGGAAGCAAGGAGAAGGCTGGAGGCAGGAGCAGTAGAAAGAGAGCAGCATAGGTAGGAGGCCCCAGTTGGGCAGGTAGCATTTCAAACTCCGGTAAGAAGAAGGAATGAAGACCGAGTTGACCTCGGAACTCGCGGGGAAGTGATACATGGCCCAGGAGGTGGGCATATAGGAGTGATCAATGGAGGGGTCGGGCTTGGAGCTTCCCGTAAGGGAAGTCTTCACCAGATCTATCAGAAGAACGTCGCTTCGACGTCGCAGACCCCGCCGCCATTAGAAGAAATCACCTTCTCGGAGGAAGATATGCTGGGGAATGAGAACCCTTTCCATGATGCCTTGGTGATCCAAGCTGCCATCGAGGACTTCACCGTCGACCGAATCTTCGCCGATAACGGAAGTTCGGTGAACGTCATCTTCAAGAGAACTTTTGCTGGACTTCAAGTGGAAGCGTCCCGAGTCCAGGCTGCAGATGGACCGCTCTTTGGCTTCTCAGGAGAGAAGAAAGAGGTGGAGGGAGCAGTGGAGCTGCTGGTCACACTCGGGGGGACTTTGATTCGATGCTGCTTTATCATCGTCGACGCGCCGAGTGGATACAACGCCATCTTCGGGCGGCCTCTTACCAACTACTTCAGGGCCGTTCCGTCGTCTTATCACCAGTGCCTGAAGTACTGCCGCGGAGATGTCCAGATCAGGATCAGGGAGATCCCAAGGCTTCCAGGGAGTGCTACTTGAACGCCGTCAGCACCATCAGCTGGATGGGTGACGCGGAAAAACTGGAGGAGTTGCTGGAGAAGGGGAACGGGCTGTGTGCTGCTGAGGAGGTGGTGGAGATAGAAGTGATCTCACAAGGGGGAGAGTCGGGACTGCTGAAGGTGGGAGGATCCTTGTCGCTTGGGGGGAAGATAGAGATGGCCGCTTGCATGCAAGACCATGTTGATGTCTTTGCATGGTGCGCCGCCGAGATGCCGGGGGTGGACTCCGATGTTGCTTGCCATCGCCTCAACCTGGATCCCGCGGCAGCTCCAGTTCGACAGAAGCAGAGGAAGAGCACCGCCATGCTAGTTGAGCCAATCAGAGAAGAGGTGGAGAAGCTGCTGAAAGCAGGGTTCGTCTCGGAGATCCAGTATCCAGGCTGGGACTCTAATGTTGTAATGGTGAAGAAGCCTGGAGGAGGCTGGCGGTTATGTATCGATTTTTCCATGTTAAATAAAGCTTGTCCGAAAGATTGCTACCCCTTGCCTCAAATCGACGCGTTGGTTGATTCCGCCGTCGGGTTTCCTGTGATGAGTTTTCTTGATGCCTTTTCAGGATATCATCAGATCCAGATGCATCCCCCCGACTGCCGGGACGTCTCTTTCATAACCAGCGACGGCTGCTATAGCTACAAGATGATGCCCTTCGGGCTCAAGAACGCAGGCTCCACTTACCAGACGATGATAGATCAGATCTTCAAATGGCAAAAGGGGCAGAACTTGGAGGTTTATGTGGATGACCTCCTCGTCAAGAGCAAGAGCGTCGCGGAGCACATAACGGATTTGGTGGAGACCTTTGCCACCCTGAGGAAGTACAAAATGCGACTCAATCCAACCAAGTGCGTCTTCGGTGCAGGAAGAGGGAAGTTTCTAGGTCACCTCCTTACTCCCAGGGGGGTGGAACCCAATCCAGACAAGGTGAAGGCCATTCTGGAGATGGCATCGCCGCGAGATCCTAAGGAAGTCCAAAGGCTGACAGGAAGGATGGCAGGCCTCAGCCATTTTTTGTCTAAGGCAGGGGAGAAGTGCTCTCCGTTCTTCAAAACCCTTCGAGGAAATCGGAAATTCGAGTGGACATCGGAGTGCGAGGAGGCTTTTGGAAAACTCAAGAAACAACTAACCCAAGCTCCTCTCCTCCAAGAGCCACTGGATAATGAAGATCTCTTCCTCTACTTAGGAGTTGGGGCAGAAGCGGTTAGTTCGGTGCTGGTTCGGGAGGAAGGCTAGAGGCAACTTCCTATCTACTATGTTAGCAGAGTGCTGCGACAGGCGGAGACGAGGTATCCAATCCTGGAGAAGCTGGTGTTTGCTTTGGTGGTTTCGGCTCGAAGGCTACGCCTCTATTTTCAAGCTCACTCCATCAGGGTCGTCTCCGATCATCCTCTAAGGAGTATCCTGGATGGAGTGGAGCACTCTGGCAGGTTGGCAAAGTGGGCAGTGGAGCTTAGCGAATTCGATATTTCCTACTCTCCAAGGGTAGCAATCAAGGCACAGGCGGTGGCAGATTTCCTTGCCGACTTCTCGGCCGAAGTGGAGGTAGAGGAAGGCTTTTCTAACATAGTGTCCTGGAAGGTGTTCGTGGATGGTGCTTCAGGCCGATACTCTATGGGAGCCAGCGTCGTGCTCGTCAGCCCTCAAGGAACTAGGATCGAGCAGGCAGTGGAAATCCATTTTCCAGTTACCAACAATCAGGCGGAGTATGAGGCCATGGTGGCCGGCTTGCATCTCACCAAGGAGTTAGGGGTTAAAGACAGCAGGGCCTTCATCGACTCGATGGTAGTTGCTTCCCAGATCAGAGGCGAGTTCGAGGTGAATGACCCTATTTTACGACGGTACTTGATCAAAGTGAAAGGTCTGATCGGGGGATTTCATTCTTTCTTCTTCGAGCACGTACCCCGAGAGGAGAATTCAGAAGCCGACTATCTTGCCAAATACGGTCCCCGGGCTGGGGGAATCGTGACTGAGCTTTTCCGACCGTCCATCGAGGAAGGGGAGATGATGGAGATTGAGCAATGGGTATCATGGAGGGATCCATTCATTTCTTTTCTAACGACGGGACAGATACCGGCCAGCGAAGGAGACCAGAGGAAGTTTCGCTACAAAGCCGCTTACTATTTGCTTCAAGAAGGAGAACTCTACTGAAAAACCATCTCAGGTCCTTTGGCTCGGTGCCTGTCAGAGGTTGAAATACCTCGTGTCCTGGAGGAGATTCACTCAGGAGAGTGCGGCAGTCACTCGGGAACTAGGACCCTTGAGCAAAGGATTATAAGGCATGGGTACTTCTGGCCCACCATTAGGAAAGATGCAGAGACTTTCTCAAAAAAGTGCCTCTAGTGCCAGCTCTTCGCGCCTCTCCAACTACAGTCAGCTCAGCACCTTCGCTCGATCACAGCTCCATGGCCCTTCGCCATCTGTGGGATGGACTTGATCGGCCCTTTTCCTCAGGCCAGCGGACAGAGGAAGTTCGTGCTAGTTATGATCGACTACTTCTCCAAGTGGATCGAGACAAAGGCCCTAGCCAAGACCACGTCGCAGATCGTGAAGAATTTCATTTGGGGAGAGATCGCATGCAGGTTCGGGATTCCCCTGGCCATCGTCACCGACAACGGGCCGCAGTTCGCTAGTTTGGAGTTAGAGGATTTCTGCAAGCAGTTAGGGACGGACCTTCGATTCACCTTTGTGCATCATCCTCGCAGCAATGGACAGGCGGAAGCAGCCAACAAGTTGATCATCAACCTTCTAAAAAAGAAAGTCACCAACTTGAAGGGCAATTGGGCGGAACAACTCCCCTCGGTCCTCTGGGCTTTGAGAACAACTCCAAACTCGGCCACGGGGGAAACTCCTTTCAAGTTATCCCACGGGTCTGAGGCACTCATCCCAGTAGAATTCGAGGTGCGGAGCCCGAGGGTTATAGCAGCTGAAGACGGCGGCGAAGAATGGCGCTTAGAGAACGAGGACGCCCAAAGACTCTCACTGGATTTCGTGGAAGAACTTCGTGACTTGGCTTCTATCCGCCAAGAGGAGATCAAACGGCGCATGGCGAAGCACTTCGACAAAAATGTCCGCCTAAAGCATTTTCTCACTGGAGACCTGGTTATGAAAAAGGTAGACGCTGCAGGGAGGGGAGCCACAGTGGGCAAGCTGCATCCGAATTGGGAAGGTCCCTTCATTATTCAAGAAGCCTTGGCAGCCGGAGGCTATTATCTCCAGGATCAGGTTGGAGAGCAGCTGGGAGGTACTTGGAGCGGGGATGACCTGAAAAGGTTCTATCCTTAGCGGTCGATGATGTACTTTGTTTACGTGTTTTTACATATATACAATGGCAGCTTTTCTTTTTCTATCCATCTTGTGTTTTGTCGCAAACTTTCTGGGAGCTTAAGGTTTTACTTCAAAATCGATCCAAGAAGCTGGCAGTCAACTTGTTCCCCATAGATAGCCCAGTTCGGACGATGGGACGATGCCTCGGGATATAAGCGTCCTTGTAAGACCGGACCCCTGCATTGACGGCCGAGATCAGCTCCCCCCTTGCATGTCGGCCTAGCCATCCCCGACTGCATCTCTCCTCCGACTGGAGGAACTAGCGGGAACAAGTCTGGACCCCAACCTCTCGGATTGGAGGAAGCATCAACTGGGGCCAGGATAGTCCCAAGGGAATATGTTAGTCACGAGTGCGTCCCGGAGGACCCTCGGAAAAGCATAGTCCCTCACCCGCACTTTGGCGCTCATGGCCAGTTGGCAGAGCCAGTAACCTGTTCCTTCTTTCTGGCCTAGCTCCCCCCGACTGCATCTCTCCTCCGACTGGAGGAACTATAGGAACAGGGTTGGACACCAACCTCCCAACTCGACGTCTTCTGGATCGTCGTTCGATTTTTGTTTTCTTCTTCCTCGAAGAGGCACTTAATCCATTTTCAAACTCTTGAGGCAGCAGGAAAAACAGCGTTCAAGTCCTTGAGTGGCAGGTCCTGGTAAGTCCAAGTCCCTGCACGAGCTCCTCTCCTGCATATTGTCAGCAGACCTCCTCGAGTGAGATCAAGTCCTTGAGTGGCAGGTCCTGGTAAGTCCAAGTCCCTGCACGAGCTCCTCTCCTGCATATTGGCAACAGACCTCCTCGAGTGAGATCAAGTCCTTGAGTGGCAGGTCCTGGTAAGTCCAAGTCCCTGCACGAGCTCCTCTCCTGCATATTGGCAGCAGACCTCCTCGAGTGAGATCAAGTCCTTGAGTGGCAGGTCCTGGTAAGTCCAAGTCCCTGCACGAGCTCCTCTCCTGCACATTGGCAGCAGACCTCCTCGAGTGAGATCAAGTCCTTGAGTGGCAGGTCCTGGTAAGTCCAAGTCCCTGCACAAGCTTCTCTCCTGCACATTGGCAGCCGACCTCCTCAAGTGAGATCAAGTCCTTGAGTGGCAGGTCCTGGTAAGTCCAAGTCCCTGCACGAGCTCCTCTCCTATATATTGACAACAGACCTCCTCGAGTGAGATCAAGTCCTTGAGTGGCAGGTCCTGGTAGGTGCAAGTCCCTGCACGAGCTCCTCTCCTGCACATTGGCAGCAGACCTCCTCGAGTGAGATCAAGTCCTTGAGTGGCAGGTCCTGGTAAGTCCAAGTCCCTGTACGAGCTCCTCTCCTGCATATTGGCAGCAGACCTCCTCGAGTGAGATCAAGTCCTTGAGTGGCAGGTCCTAGTAAGTCCAAGTCCCTGCACGAGCTCCTCTCCTACATATTAACAACAGACCTCCTCGAGTGAGATCAAGTCCTTGAGTGGCAGGTCCTGGTAAGTCCAAGTCCCTGCACGAGCTCCTCTCCTGCACATTGGCAGCAGACCTCCTCGAGTGAGATCAATTCCTTGAGTGGCAGGTCCTGGTAAGTACAAGTCCCTGCACGAGCTCGTCTCCTGCACATTGGCAGCCGACCTCCTCGAGTGATCGAGATCAAGTCCTTGAGTGGCAGGTCCTGGTAAGTCCAAGTCCCTGCACGAGCTCCTCTCCTGCATATTGGCAACAGACCTCCTCGAGTGAGATCAAGTCCTTGAGTGGCAGGTCCTGGTAAGTCCAAGTCCCTGCACGAGCTCCTCTCCTGCACATTGGCAGCAGACCTCCTCGAGTGAGATCAAGTCCTTGAGTGGCAGGTCCTGGTAAGTCCAAGTCCCTGCACGAGCTCCTCTCCTGCATATTGGCAGCAGACCTCCTCGAGTGAGATCAAGTCCTTGAGTGGCAGGTCCTGGTAAGTCCAAGTTCCTGCACGAGCTCCTCTCCTGCATACTGGCAGCAGACCTCCTCGAGTGAGATCAAGTCCTTGAGTGGCAGGTCCTGGTAAGTCCAAGTTCCTGCACGAACTCCTCTCCTGTATATTGGCAGCAGACCTCCTCGAATAAGATTAAGTAGCCGCACGAGCCATTCTCCTGCATATCGGCCACAGACCTCCTCGAGTGCGATCGAGTTAAACCGAACTTCCCAGAGGGATAGTGCGAGCAGTATTGGGGCGAGCAGGCATGAAGGTGGCGATGAGTATGCGAGGATGGCATAGCAAAATGCGAGTATAGTCTGGCGAGTAGCTACGGTGCGAGTGCCAGGGTGCGAGCTGCGAAGGACTAATACGGGCATGCGAGTATCAGCTAGGCAACTATCAACAATGTCGTCGTGCGAGTACATGGCGCGAGCACTCGTTCTCCCCTAGCCTATGATCCTAGCGAGTATCATCCACCAACCAGCATGCGAAAAGAAAAAAGGCGACAATGCGGTGATTCAAACTTGCATTGATATTTCAAATATTTTACAAGTGTTGGTTACAAAAAGTTCACTAGAGGCTATGTCAAGCGAGTATGAAGAATATCAGCGAGCAACTAGGACTCATCGTCGCCAGTATCTGGCCGATATTCCTCATCTCCAATGTCGGCGTCCTCTTCATCGCCACTTTCCTCGCTTTCCTCCTCGCCGCTACCGCTGCTGCTACTACCGTCGCTGCTACCGCTGCTGTTAGAGCCTGACGACGTCGGAGGCCGGCAATCTGGCGAGACCGTCTCGGCGAGCAACTCAGGGATGAGTTCGTCGACCGTGAACTCCTTCTCCCCTTCGTCGAGTTTCCCGCTAATCCTCAGCCTCGCGAGAACCACGTTACCTGCCGCGCGGGCTATCTCGCGGCGGACGGACGACCTCTCTTCCCACAGAAGGCGAGATCGTTTGATGGCGTAATGAGGATCGTCCTCCGGGCGCGGTTGGGGAGCAGAGGAACTCGCGCCGACTTCTAGAATGGCTAGGCGAGATTCCATCTCGGCCGCACGAATCTGGGATGCCTCCAAATCAGCCCGAGCCTTGGCGAGTTCCGCCTCGTACTTCTGAAAGCTTTTTGGCGGTCTCCATCTCGGCAGCCTGCGACAAACAACGAAGTCAGCCAAAGCACTCAGGAGACACCAACATCGCGCGTAAAGGCGACATACCTCATAATCTCGCCAGCGAGCCGATTGCATGCCGAGATTGATCGCCTTCTGACTGACGATCTTCAAGGCCTGTGTCCTCTACAGCATCCTCCTCGCCGCAAAATGATTTAGCTCAACAGCCCGGGCGAGCGAGCAAGCTGCTTGCTGGGCGAGTTCCTGCTCGCTAAGATCCAGCATAGCCTCGGCGTCTTCACGCCTGTACATTGTATGGAGGACGGCGAAGGCCTCCCCCTTATCTTCCCCCTCCTCCGCCCAAGAGGGGAGGTTGGTGCTAAGCATCACCAGGTGCTCGTCCGGTGCCCAGGTCACCAACGGACGACCATAGGCGTCCACCGCTTCCAACCCCAAGTTGAAGTTGGGATGGAAGTGGGGAAGGCGACCTTGGAGCGGCGAGTCCTGGTCGTTGAGGTGCGGCGACGATATTTTCTGCTTCTTGGTCGCGAGACCCGGCGACCTAGCTTTGCCTTTGCCCTTGGCGAGTTTCTTCTTCTCGCCGATGTCAGCTGGCGAGTTGTGCTCAAGGAGCGAGGTGGCGACTCCTTTGGCTGGAGGAAGTGGCCTCGCCGGGAGCTCGTTCGGTTCTACAAAAGGTCGAGTAGTGTAAGCAGGCAATTATTGCGGCGAGTATGCTACCGACATTCCTTGCTAATATTTACCTTCGTTATAGTGAACCTCGGGCAGCGTGTTGACGTTTAGTCGCCAGAAGATGACATCAAACCGGCGACCTCGGAACGCGTCGACGAGCTGCTCGCCGCGCCTTCCAGGATCGGGGGAAGGAAGGCGACGTCAGCAGGCTGGTGCGGCCTTCCCTGGACGTCGCCGAAGTCGCCCTCGACGACAACTAGTTGCTCGCTCCACTTGTGAACTTTGTTTGTCGTCCCCACTGGGTGCAGACGTGGCTGCTTAAATAAATCACACCCTCGGAAGTCGCGAGGAAGGCGAATATCTTGCGGAATACGGAGAGATCGAAGATGATCCTCTCCTCACGCAGGTAACAGAGAAATCCCATGATGATGGCGACACCGTTGGGGTTGATTTGCGCAGGAACTATGCCGAAGTATCGTAAGATGTCACAATACTCCGGCCATAACGGAAGTTGCAGGCCAGCGTCGAAGTGGCGGAGAGGAAGGACCAGCGCACCGTCGATAAAAGTGTTTAGTCACTCACGACGGTCCGGGAGTCTGGTCGAGTATCCCTCGGGAAGGAGTCTCTCCCTAAAGTTTTCTAAGTCGCGCACAGTGGTGGTCGACTTCTTAAAAGCCGCATCCGTGAAGTTGGCGGCATGGGCTTGGCGGCGAGCACTCGCGTCGTCTCCAACCATCCTGAGTTGGTAAAAAGAAAAGAAGGGTTGCGAGGAACAAAGTAAAGTCGCCGAACACGAGCAGTAACTGATACTCGCGGGCAGAGGGTCAAAAGCGCAACAGCGTATTTATGCCCTACCTACCTCCTCTATTTATAGGCGCTAGGGGGGGTATATCCTCCTTGCGGCGAGTATTAGACAAGGTCGCACGGTAACGAGGAAGCCGGCTCCATTGAAGCATTATCGCGACCTGCAAAATGAACTCGGCACAAACCAGACAAGCTATCACGCAAAACAGCAAAGAAGAAGAAGATAATACGGATGCGAGATTCAACCTCGCTTATTACAATTGATAAGTCTATTAAAGCCGCAATGGACGAGTTCCAAATAAAAGAAAGAAGAAACTCCTAAGGCCTAGGCCTCTCTGGGGGATGTGGATGTCGCCCGGCCCAACCCATCTCGCGTGCCCGCCGGAAATGCTCCGTCGCCACCGCTATCGCGTCATCGCCGAGCCGCAGCTGCTCCTCCATCCTCGACAATCTGCCAACAGAGCCCATACTCGCGCGCATGCCGACGACCTCTTCAAGAACGAGCTAGAGTTGATGATTGTTGATCGCCAGCTGACGATCATTCTCCCTTACCATGTGGAAGCGGGATTCATAGCTCTCCAGCGTACTCTTGAGCTCTTCCATCTTCGCCATCCGCACTTCCAACGATGATATTCGGCAATGGGGCTCGCAGATCGCCAGCTAGTCAAACTTGATCTCCAGTTCCAAGTAAGCGCGAGCAGCGGCACGACGATATTCCATGCCCGGCAAGCCCATGGCGTCGATGAAGTCCGCCCCTGGAGTCGCCGGCCGATCTGACATCAAATAGAAGTCGCCAGAATTAGACGTGGATACATAGCCGCCGTGTGCACATCAATGGCGAAACTTACCGCTGCGAGGGGACCTGGATCGGCGAGGAGGGGATCCGCGCGATAGCTCATCTCGCCGGCTTGGCGATGGCCCACCAGCAAGCTCGGCTGCCTTGCCTCGCCCGCGCCCCCCTGCCCAAGGTCCGCGTTCCTTGGCGGGAAGTAGCTCGGCTGCGGCTTTGCCGGCTTCACACCCGCGGGATGTGATGAAGAAGGCGGAGAGAGTGACGAACTCGTCGGTGGCGGAGGATTCGTCAGCGGAGGAGGCGGAGGAAGTCGCGTCGTGGTAACTTGAGGAGGCGCGATCATAGGCGGCGGCGGGGGTAAAGATGAGCTCGCCTCAAATAAAGAAGACCTCGCCGGGGGTGGCGCAGAACTCGCGGCAGGCAGGGCCGAACTTCTCGCAGGTAACTCAGAGCTCGTCGGGAGACCTTTGCTCGCGAGTGTCTTCCCCAGTGAAGGAGTCCTCGACGACAGTTCCTTGCTCGCAGAGGGAACTGAGGCCTCGACCGTCTTTTTGGAATCGATATTTATCCGCACGGTGTGCGCGGTCTTCACTTGCCTCCAGGCGGGAAGGGCGACAAGCGGCACGGAGCTCAACGGGGCGACATTCAAAGCCGCGCCCAAGCCTTCCGTGGGAGAATCTGCGAGTATCACGGCCCAGTTAGCAGGCAATAGAAAGAACCGTCAGAATGGGAAATCGTCTAAGCAAAAAGACAACCTCGCAGGTCGACGACTTCTACCTGCTGAGACGTCGAGGTAGAGGCGAGTTCCGGGGCAGTGGAAGTGGCGAGCTCGGGGATGTTGAGCGAGTCGAGGGGACTCGCATCAGAGACGGCGACGTTGGGAATGTCGTCGAGTCCCAAATCGCTAAGCAGCTGCTGCGTGCTGGTAGAGAGCACAGGGTTACTGGTGGAGGGTGCAGGGCGAAAAAGGGGCGGCGGCGAGGAATCGTCGCCCGAAGCGGGTTTATTCTTGGGCTTCTTTACCTTTTTCCTCTTGAGGGGGGGGGGGGGTGAGTCGGCGGCGACATCCTCTTCGCGCGGTCGCTTTGGTTTGGCGACTCCAATGGCGCTCGTCAACGCAGCAAGACTGTCACGAAGAATCTTCTCGGTGTTCGACATTAGGCGCGAGTTATGAAGAACCGGTTATAGAACTAGGCCCCCCTATTTATAGAGATCGGTCGGTGGCCAAAAAAGGGCGAGCAACCCAGAAACTCGGCAGTATAGCTCGCCGAATAAGTGTTGGATGTTTCTTTCTGAGCTCCGATGTCGCTCCGAAAGAGCGGGGATTGTGTACAACCCGTATTCATCGAGAGTAGGTCCTACCACAGCCAAGTCAGTAGGAGTCAAGGTTAACAAGTCACCACGGGAGTCAAAGTCAACATTCAGGATCGCGGAAGGCCTGGCGAGTATAGGCGAGCTCCCCTCGCATACTCGCCAGGTAGGCGACTAGGTGTGATACTCGTCCAGCCCGTGCGAGCTCTTCTGAAAGTCGCCTGGTCGCCAGGGGGTGGGGTATAAATAAGACCCCCCCCCCCCCTTGCCTTGGCCTATAAATAGGACCCCAGGGGTACGAGAGAGTGGACCGAAATTTCGGGGCAGGATACTCGCGCGTTTCAGGATATTGGCTGGTTCTTCGGATTCCGTTTCCTTAGAGCAATTCGCGACTTTGCGACCTTGCCAGATAGCCTCTCTCGTATCCAGTTCGGCCATTCTTGGTTGAGAAGGGGTTGCTCCTCACGAGCATCCGGGTACGTGGTGGGTCCTTCCTGCCGCAACATCTGGGGTCCTGTTTGACCTGTTCCTTCTTTCTGGCCACCCTAGTCGTCCGATCCAGCTTCTGAGTCAGTAACCTTAGGCAGCTTTGATCCGATTTCTGAGGTTAGGAATTTCCTGGCTTCAACAGCGTTGAAGGTGGAGACATTCGAGAAGCTCAAAGGCAAACTCGGCATGGTCTGCCAAGTTTGAGGAGGAGTTTATTGGAGATTGACTTGGTTGACCGGATCAACAAGTCAAAGGTTTATTATGTTTTATTGTAATGGTTTAATAAATTTATTTAGTGTGTATTAAATAGGAGAGAAGGTGAGATGCATTTATTATGAGAGAGGTTGTATAGTTTTACTTTGCCTATAAATAAGCCCCTTGTAATTCATTTTAAAGGTTGCTGGAATAGAAGTTTTTTCCTCCTTCATATTTCGGTTTTAGAGAGAGAGAGAGAGAGGAGCGCTGCAGCGTTGGAGAGGCTCTAGTCCGGGCGGTTAGAAGTTGAAGCCGAGCGGCTTGGTGAACTCGCGGCGAGAGGGAACTCGCGGCTTGTGCAACTCACGAGTTGGTGATCTCGCTGCGGGAGGTGTACTCGCGGGCTGCGCGCTCGCGTGTAGTGGTCAAGCCGCGAGTGGGGTGCAGTCTCGCCTGGTGGTCTAGGCACAAGGGGTTGAAGGCGATCTCGCTGGGTTGTGTTCGCGCGTGGAGGAGGGAGCTCGCTCGCGCGAGGTGGTACTCGCTTAATAGGAGGGAGGTCGCGCGGTTTGTGGCGGTCTCGCAGTTGAGGTGTTGAGTTGTGAAGTCAAGTGGAATTGGTTTGTGGAGTTGGGATTCAGCGGAGAGCCCATACACGTTCCCAACAAAGCAGTGGAGTTACCTATCTTGGCTAAAGTTCCAGTTGAAGAAGGCATTATCAAGCTCTCCTCTCGCAACTATAAATTGTTTCAAATTACAAGCCAAGTTAAATTGTATAACTTAACTAGTTGCAACTCTTTCTAATAAAGTATTTTAATAAAAAAAGGGAAGAAAACATGCATTCTCTCTGTTTCAAAAAACAACAATTCAACTTGATCACAGTTATTAGCACTTATAAGTAGATATTGGTAGATATATTTGAATATGTCCGCACGTGTCAAGATCGACTCGGAGCGTGTTTATGGGTTCGTGTCGTCCTAGAGTTATGCTCTACGCTGGAGATATATATTATATAATTCTTATTCCAAACTTAATAGGATCTTGAGCTTTGAGCAAATCCCTTGTACATATATGTTTTTACATCTTCAAGTAATCAAATAAAAACTTATATAAACCAAAAAGTTCATATGAAATCTTCTTAAACAGGTTAACAATCCTTTTGAAGAAAATCAAGTTGTGGGAATCACAAACTACATTAAATGTTGTTATATATTACGGTTCGTTTTGACTCGGTTCGGTTTGTCATGCAAAACGAAGAACTGGACCGTACCGAACCGTGTGATTTTTCTAAAATCAAAACCGTGACCGAACTGCGCCCTACTAAAACCAAGCTGTTTCTCGGTTTGCATGCCAAACCAAACCGTGCATGTCAAACCAAGCTGATTTTTTTGAAATCTTTTTCTCCAGTTGTAACGAGAAGCGGTCTATCACCATTGCTTTCTCTTAAAAAGCGTGTAAAGCAACACTGTATAGTGAAAGTTTGATTTGCGCCGATCCGGTCACGTGGTTTTTCACTCTATTCACGGGTTTTCATGTTAAAAAAAAACACCTTGTTAGCCTTATTTTTCTGAGGCTGTTTGCATAGTCGACTGCTCTTCGGGCTAAGACAGTTCAGTGATTCCGATCTACCTGGAGACTCAGGCAGACCGCAACAATATAGTTGCATACTTGGATAAATGATGTGTATCACCATGACTCGCATGAGAAGAGAAGCAATGCGCGACCCCAGTTAATAATTTAATGTAAAACAAATTATGTTTTTACTAAACTGCTTTAGTGTCAATCATGACGTTCAAATAAATCAAACATATTATGATATTAAATTACTAATAATAATGTAAGTGCTAATACAGTTTGGTTCCATGATGTTTTCTAAAAATTGTAAAAAAAAAAAACTTCACGTATTGAAATTTATTCATCGTTATTATCTAGGGTGGCAAAATGTCATAATAACTCTTAATTTTGCTCAATATTTATTGAATTCCCTCAAGATGAGAATGAGAATATGAGATTAGAATCTCTTATCAGAGGTCATTTAGGCTCTGTTTGGCGCGGTGGTGGTGACCGGGAACATGAGGGTTAAATTGTCATACGTTAATGCCCATCTAAGAAATTTCATCCACTTTTATGTTCAAACGAATGAAGTTCCTTAGGTGGGATATTAACGAATGACCGTTTAACCCCCATATCAACGACCACCATTACCGCGCTAAACGGAGCCTTAGCTAGAAATGTATGCCTTAGAAGACCCAACCGGGCATTAAAGTGCGTGTATCTGAGGTGACGAGCACTTTAGCCCTAAGCAACCCCACTATTGAATTCTCCCGCTTTGTGGCCGTGATAGTGAGAAAGTACATTTTGCCGCCCATTTGAGGCCACCACTTTGCTCCCTGCACCGCAACGAATTCCAAATTTTCTGTTTTTGGCAGAACTGTTCCCCACTGAAGCACGCGCTTCGCATATTCATAATTTACTTTATCCACAACGAACTTGGCGAGTTGTTGGATTTCGTTGTTGTTCTTTATGTCCGGAACCACTTGGACAAGCATCCTTCGTTCATATTCGGAATGCGATTGGCTTATGGAGGGATCGACAGCGTTGGCAGTGACGACGAGAGCGAGTGCGAAGAAGAAGAAGAGAGGTTTGTGGAATGTCATGGCCGCCGGTCTCTTCTTCTCAGGCTTTGTTTGGGAATCTGATTTTCCCACCTGTGTGATTGCAGCAAATGTCACCGCCGTCAGCCGGAAAATCGGTTCCCGCCACTCTTCCCAACCGCGGCCGGATTCTCAAAGAGAGCTTTAATCTAGCTGATGATAAACCATAGAATTGAAAGCCACTTAAATACTTTGTTTTTCTTGACCCAATCCTTTTATTTTTGTGGACTTCCTCGTCATTTTCTTATATACTCATGCATGCACAGTGAAATGGACACTAAATGCGCATACGATTGATTGGAATTTAATGGCTGGACATGCTCTATTTTCAACATTTGTGCATCTGCAGGTGAAAGAAAGAAGTCAATGAATATCGGAAAGCATGTGAACTTGCAAGAGTTCTCGTTCTTGGAGTTGCCTTAATTTATGCTAAGAAAAAAAAATAATCAATATTGCTTCGGGTCGCTTGCTTAGTGTTCTCCCAATTAGGAGAATTGAACCGTTATAGCTTACGAGTGAGTCAAGCGCGCAAAACAATTTTAAAAGAACAAACAGCGGAGACGGCAAGACTTTTTATGTGGAAAAACTCGGAAAGAGAAAAAATCACGGGATCGGATCGGTGCCGATCAATTCCACTAATTTGATTATCGTTATAAGTATTAGCCAAATTCAAGAGATTGACAGGCCACGGCTCTGGAAATTTTTCAAAAGCATTTATAATTTTTTTTGAATTAATAATACTATTTATAAAATGAAAAGAATTATCGATTTGAATAAATCTTGAAGGATCAATTTTTATAAAGTATTGTTGTCATTTAGATATCTCTAAAAGCCTAAAGTTGATTGGTATGAGGCTATTTCTCGATTTATAACAGGTCCATGCCATGTTGCCATTGGAAGTAGAGATGGACAGTGTTAAAATTTCATCAAGATGGTCAAGTTGATAGCACTGATATCAAGTAAAACTTTCAAAGCTATCAAGATGACACCTTGATCAAGCGGAAAGCGTGAAACAGGCGCAAGAACACTTCAAACCAAGCTCAGTAAATCAGATGCAAGAACAGTAAACCAAGCTCAGTAACAAGCGGGTCATGTATTAACAATCTCCTTTACAACAAGAGGTATACATGACGAGACATGATTTCGCCAAGTACAAACAGGGAAGCAGAAAGCAACAGAAAACAGGAGCCGGGCGGACAGAGGCTGAGACCGCCGCCCTTGCCGAACTGAACAGCGAAGTCCGCCAAGATTGCGAGGTCACGCGGACTACCCGTTATTCAAGCTGAAGAAGAGTTGTTCGCAAACTGCAAGTCGCCTGATCGCTGAGGTCGCTTAGCCGCCAGTTAGGTCGCAAACAGACCACTGCCGAACTGATGAACAGACCGCCCAGACCGACAGACAGGTTATTGAACTAGAATTGCTGAAGGAGAGAAGACCGGCTGGCCGCAACTGTAACCTGCTACAAACCGCTTACTGTAAACCGCAAGCTTTAGTGATCCCTGACCACAGTCAGCATCAAAGTCCTGGCTTCTCAGTGCTAGCCGCACAACCTGCAAACAGCAACCCAGCTAACCTTCTCAAACCACACGGACTGAAAATCCGAAGCCGCAGCAATTAACCATACTTTACTTATTGTTCATTCAGTTACTGTTGATGTGAGGGGGGTCCTATTTATAAGCGCAGAGAGGAGTGTGTCACCGCCCTAGTGGATAGAGACACCACCCCAGCTCGCAGTTAGCACCAAGCAATCCGCCCAGTCAGCATGAACAAGGGCCGGACATCAGCCAATCTGCCTGGCACCAAGGCTAGAAGCCAGTCCGCAACCCGAAGGACACCGCACCTGTTAACCCCGAAATCGGCGATCCTTCCCAAGGAAGCCAACTCGCCAATCGCGACCTACTCCAGTTTCCTCCTGGAGGTCGCGACGCCTTCATTTGGGCGGACAGGCCTTTCTGTCCGCTCAGGTCGTGCGACCTGGGCGGTCTCAGCGATCTGACCACCCAGGCCGCACCTTGTTCCCTTGGTCGGCAGGGGCCGCGGACTGCTTCTTTAGTCTGCCCCCGCAGGCCGCCTGACTTGTCAGCTTAACCGCAGGTTTCTCAACAGGAGCCCCTCTTGCCGGACTCGGATGCCTATCCGCCCAGGCGGATCAAACTGCCAAACAAAGGTGGCGACCTGCCCCTAGGCCGCCAGCCAGCTACCTCAGCTTCCACCTCGCCAACATGCGCGGCCTGCCTCGTCAATTCGGCAGGTCGCTAAGCCCTTATCACCCAGCGGCGTGGGCAGCCAGCTTCTTCAATCCGCCTGCGGAGTGCGAACGCTCCAGCTCCCCAGCTATACACAAAGAGCAGCAGCAACATCCCGTTCATCGCGCGCTGGGCGGACTCGAAGTGCAGTCAAGCCCTCCAGTCTGCCTACAGTGATGAACCCCAGCTCCAGCTCCACAGCAGGCCTTATCTTCGGCAGAGGTGGACTCAGCTCGTCAGTAAAGGCGGACTCCGTGGACTCAGCAGATTCGCTATGCAGCCCGCCTTTCCTCCAGCCTCCACCTGCTTCTCTCCAGCAGGCGGACAACCTCCTCAGCCCGCACAGTTTGGCGCGGGCTCGACCAGTAGTGGCAGACTCCTCCCAATCCGCCAAACAGCAGAACCTACTCAAGGCAGTCCCAGACCGCACAGCCTCGTGCGGACTCGAAGGACTCAGCAGGCACTCCTCAGCTCGTACCCCTTAACGCTCGTTCAGTTCAGCAGCGGCAGACTCCGTGGATCCTCCTCACCGTCCTCCGCATAGCTTCCAGCTCCCGCTTTCCAGAAGCGGTAAGATAGTCCTTCAACCCGAACATTCTTGGCGCGGGCTCGATCAGATCAGTACAGTCCCAGACCGCACAGCCTCGTGCGGACTCGACGGACTCAGTGGGCACTCCTCAGCTCGTACCCCTTA
Source organism: Platanthera guangdongensis (assembly GCA_039583875.1). Classification (NCBI taxonomy): domain Eukaryota; kingdom Viridiplantae; phylum Streptophyta; class Magnoliopsida; order Asparagales; family Orchidaceae; genus Platanthera; species Platanthera guangdongensis. The sequence goes on from CM077159.1 coordinate 157,234,915, forward strand.
ACGCTTGTTCAGTTCAGCAGCGGCGGACTCCGCGGATTCTCCTCGCAGTCCGCCGCATAGCTTCCAGCTCCTGCTTCCCAGAAGCAGGCAGATAGTCCTTCAGCCCGCACATTCTTGGCGAGGGCTCGATCAGATCAGTAGGGGCGGACTCTCCCCCCAGTCTGCCATCAGCAGTACCAATTCCAGAAGCATGACCCAGTCTGCGCGGCCTGTTGCGGACTAGGCGGACTCCATCCTCTTCTCGCTCAAGTTACCATCTCACCGGGGGTAACGTCACCGCAAGCCGTTACCTCCTCGGGCCTATAAATAGATACCCATGCCTCTCATTTTGGGGAGGTCTCAACATCGCCAAGGTGCTCACGCCCAAAGACAACCCACAACAAGCTCAATTCCTGCGGACTCCTTTCCCCAGTCCGCCTTCTCACTTCCCTTAGTCGCGCGGCCTGCCGGCCTGGTTCTCCAGTCCGCGCGGTCTTTGTTCCTCTTCTAACTGCGCGGTCTGTCGGCCTCCTAGTTCAGTCCGCGCGGCCTCTCCTGGCATTCCTTCCTTAGCCGTCAGCTTACTCTTTGTACCCCTTTATTGCTTTCTTGTAAAGGTGTATTAGCAAGCTGTAATAACTCACCATTAATCAAAGGAAAGCCTGTCGCAAGGGTGGCATTTAAGCCGCGACGGGTGAAGTCTGTTGTTGTCGTTGCTAGTAGCCCCTCTCTTCTCTTCTTCTCAGCTCAGCTTAGCTCTCTCGGCAATCAACCTGCAAGCACAACCATCCAAGTAACTGTCTACTTGACAGCTCCTGATCAACCTCCTCCTCTGATCAACCTCTTTCGTTGATCATCAGCCTTCCCGGCTGCTCTCAGCAAACCTCTCCTTTATCCCCGCAACCCTTGAACAAGCGCTTGTTCCACTCTCGAGCACTCAGAAGCTTCCTCTTCTCCTCCTCAACCCCGCAACCTTCATCCTCTTCCTCTCCTTGTCCGTGAGATCGAACACTCCTCCGTATTAACTAGGCGGTGTCGTTTTCGCGCATCAACAGTTAAAACGCGGTGTCGTTTTCCGTGTTAATCCCCGCACTTTTTTAAGTTCCGAAGGGAACTTTGAAAAAGTTGGAGACCCACGAAAATCGTGATCCACCACAAAGAAAGAGGAGACAAGGAGACATTGAACCTGATGCCTCTCCTTAGAAGGTTGTCAATGCCTGTCTTTTTCCTGCAAAGGAAAATTTAGTATAGGCATGTATGGGAGGTACGTCTTGCACGTACCTAGGTTTGTCTTTGCAAAACGAAGAAGATGTGTCTTCTGCTGAGTTCTGCAAAATGAAGGTGAGAGGAAAACATAGGAGCATAATAACTTGCAAGTACCTGAAGGAGGCTTGCAAGTACCTGTTATCCTCTGCAAAAAGAAGAGTAAGCGATATGCATCAAAGGAAAAACAAGCTGCAAGTACCTGGAAGGGAACTTGCAAGTGTTTGCTGGTTTATGCAAAAGGGAAGTTAGAAGCAAATACGGGATATGAAAGTGGCTTGCAAGTACCTGTGAAGAAACTTACAAGTGTCTGCTGATCTCTGCAAGAAAAGAGTTAGAAGCAGACATGGTATGTGAAAGAAGCTTGCAAGTACTTGTGAAGAAACTTGCAAGCGTCTGCTGATCTCTGCAAGAAAAGAGTTAGAAGCAGACATGGTGTATGCAAGTAGCTTGCAAGTGCCTGTGAAGAAACTTGCAAGTGTCTGTTGATCTCTACAAGAAAAGAGTTAGGAGCAGACAAAATATGAAAATAGCTTGCAAGTATATGTGAAGAAACTTGCAAGTGTTTGCTGATCTCTACAAGAAAAGAGTTAGAAGCAGACATGGTGTATGCAAGTAACTTGCAAGTACCTGTGAAGAAACTTGTAAGTGTCTACTGATCTCTACAAGAAAAGAGTTAGAAACAGACATGGTATGTGAAAGAAGCTTGCAAGTACCTGTGAAGAAACTTGCAAGTGCCTGTTGATCTCTGCAAGAAAAGAGTTAGAAGTAGACATGGTGTATGCAAGTAGCTTGCAAGTACCTGTGAAGAAACTTATAAGTGTCTGCTGATCTCTGCAAGAAAAGAGTTAGGAGTGGACAAAATATGAAAATAGCTTGCAAGTACCTATGAAGAAACTTGCAAGTGTTTGTTGATCTCTGCAAAGAGAAGAGTGAGCAGTAGAAATAATATAACGAGCTAAGCTGCAAGTACCTGGGCGGAACTTGCGGACGCCTGCTAATCACTGCAAAGAGAAGAGTGAGCAGCAGACATAATATAATGAACTAAGCTGCAAGTACCTGGGCGGAACTTGCGGACGCATGCTAATCACTACAAAGAGAATAGTGAGCAGCAGACATAATATAATGAACTAAGCTACAAGTACCTGGACGGAACTTGCGGACGTCTGCTAATCACTGAAAGAGAAGAGTGAGCAGCAGACATAATATAATGAACTAAGATGCAAGTACCTGGGCGGAACTTGCGGACGCCTACTAATCATTGCAAAGAGAAGAGTGAGCAGTAGAAAAAATATAACGAGCTAAGCTGTAAGTACCTTGGCGGAACTTGCGGACGCCTTCTAATCACTACAAAGAGAAGAGTGAGCAGCAGACATAATATAATGAACTGAGCTGCAAGTACCTGGATGAGGCTTGCATGTATTAGTTATTGACAAGATAAGGTCGATATGACCAAATAACAGAGGAAATGTCTGATGAACTCTGCTGATAATTGAATGGAGATCAAACCAGAGTAGTGATCTTCTTGCTAAATTAGAGATGATATCTTAGCATGAGGTCCAGATCAATAAGTCGAGCGTTGATTGTTGATATGATAGGGTGGATATGAACACATTGGCAGAGATAGAGCTTGATGCATTCTGCCAATCTGAAGTAGACTCCAATAGTATTGCTTGATGATCAAGGAGAGTTAGATTCCTCGATCAATGATTGACGCCATTAGCGTTTAATAAGAGTAATGAAGAGCTTTATAAGTGATCATCTGATAGAGCTTATGTAGGCAACACATATAAGATGAGCACAAGCAAAGTGAATGTTTGCTAATCCTTTTGGTAGGTCGGATTTAACCTGTTCACCTATGAAAAAGGCAGTTGATAACAAAGAGGTCTATACTCGGAGATGACCAAGAAAGACTGGATGCTTTCACAGGAGATCACTCGTGGGCCTTAAGCATCGCTTGCCTGAGGAAGGTCTTCACGAGTATAGTCCTACTAAGAGCGGGCTAACCGCACACCCTTTAGAAGGGCACAAAAGAGAAAAGCACGGGAAATCCTGAGAAGGATCACTAGATACACTGCTCTCATGCCTCGGGTTACTACATCACTGATCAATGAGACTAGTTGCGCCAAGTGTCCTATTGCTTGTCTGTGGAAAGATCAGTGGAGTTGTGGACCCTGCGAAGACACAGATCGAGAGTGCCAAAGAGTGTTCGGCCATCACAGTTGTGAGATGATCGAAGAGACAAGGCTATGCTTGGTAGCCATTTCTTATCAATCAAAGATCACTGTAATTGTAATGTATCCTTAACGAAGCACAGTAGAGCTAACACATGGGGTCTCCCTAGCACACACTCTGTGTCAGATGCCGGCTAGGATCTGAAGTCCTGTATTCCTCCGCATGAGAGTTGGATAGCCTCCACTACGCACATGCGAAAACTCCTCGCGATGTGTGGTCATTGTGGCCTTACGCCGGAATCCAATCTCGAGGGGGCCTATAGCAAGACTTGGCGATATCTCAGTGGCTCAGTGATCTCTTTGGCAAAGAAAAAAATGGAGGAAGAAGCATTACAAGAAGGGAACTGTGTCAGTATGAGATCCCTGAAGTAAATTTTATTAAAATGCGAGAAGGAACACGTAGAAGTGTTTTGTAAGGAAAAATGTTTGAAAGGGTAAGAGTAGAGATAACCCATCATGGTTGCGAGATAACCCATCATGGTTGCGAGATAACTGTAAAGTAGAGAACTATGAAGTCCTTTGCAGACTTAGAATAGTCTTCCAAGCTCGCCCTCGTCATCGACATCGAAGCTTTCAATAGTGTTGTTAACAACAAGGAGATGGTGCTCTTCGACTAGGCTCACCCCTCTTGAGCTGCAAGGAATGTATGCCACTTCCTTGCCCTTTGAGGTTGCTGGATCAGGGCGATCTTCCTTGGAAAACAGGTCACGCATCTTACCTTGTCGGAGCATCCTTTGTATCAGTTAGCGGAGTGCTCGACAGTTCTCTGTCAGGTGACCTGGCTCTTTGTGGAATTCACAATAAGGTTCTGAGTCTTTGGATCTTTGATCAGCTGACCGATAATGCCTTTTGTAGTTAGCCCTATCTTTCATGACTTGGCTTACATCTAGCATGGCTTCATCTAGTTCTGACTCATGCAAGTCATTGTCTTGCTGTTGATAAACTGCAGCTGTTTGTGAAGATGGAGCTGGTGGTAGTAATGGGTCTCGAGTACGATCATAGTCTTGGAAGGGATATCGATGGCGCTGAAACCTTCTTCCCTTCCTTGAGTGAGTTGGGAAATAATTGTGAGGAGACCTCGGAGGCTGCTTGTGAGAAGGATCTTTCTCTGATATAAGCTTGGAGACGAAGTCTGGGTTGCTCTTTTCGCCTCAGATACATGAGTTGGCTAAAGCAATCAACTCTTGGTACGTTTTTGGTGCTCGGACATTGGCTTCAAACCTGAGCGGTCCTTCACGAAGACCGTGGATAAGAGCCACTCGGTACATTTCTTGACTAACAATCTTGATGTCCAAGATTTTTCTTGGGAATTGATCAACGAACTGAGACTAAGTTTCATTCCCACGTTGCTTGATCTCAAAGAGGGCTTCAGGACCGCCCTTTCTCTTTCTTTAGGTAGAGAATCTGAGCAAAAACTCCCTTCGCAGATCAGCAAAGGAAGTGATGGAGTGAGGGCGAAGACCGTAGAACTAGTTCCTTACTTGCCCATCAAAGGTTGTGACAAGGAGCTTGCACTTAGTTGCATCTGAAAGAGTTTTGAGAGCAATGGCTGATTCGAAGGCTTGGAGATGCTTTACTGGATCAGTCTCTCCAGTGTAGATCGGTAATCGGGGCTCTCTGAAGTTAGCATGAGTAGGTTCATGACGAACATTCTCTATAAATGGTGACGGCTCTTCTTGTTCTCCTACAGCATAAGGATGAAAAGGAGCATAAGTTGCAGCTGCAAAAGAAGTAGGAGGATAAAAGAAAAAAGTTGTTACAGGAGCAAAGATAGGTGCTGAGGGGTAGGGATGACTTCCATGAAAATTGAGAAATCTTGCAGGACTTCCCCGGGCTGCTTCCCGGAAGAAATTTTGGTGAGCAACAAACTCTTCATCTTGAGGTCGCAAAGGGGCTGCAGGCCCTTGCGGAAAGGTTTCTGTGTAAGGAGAATAGACTGGCGAGCAAGCTGGAGGATAAGCTTATTGATGCTCCAATGTTGGCGCTGGATTGATCGGAGCAGCTGGAGCTGCTGCAGGTTGCGTCTGCAACTGGTGGATGATTGCAGCAAGAATTCGGTTGATGGCTTGGAACTGCTGAGCATTCTCACGGCGTGATTGCACGAAGGCCTCCCAGAGAGGATCATCTCTAGGACTTGATTGAGCAGGGTTCTTGGCTGAGTGATGATCTGACATGGTTAACTGTCGTTGTTCACCATCTGTTCAGATCTGAAGGTCGTGTGTTAATTGTTGATGCGTAAAAACGACACCTCTTAGTTAACACGGAGGAGTGTTCGATCTCACGGGCAAGGTGAAGAAGAGCGTTGAAGGTCGCGGGGTTGAGGAGGAGAAGAGGAAGCTTCTGAGTACTCGAGAGTGGAGTAAACGCTTGTCAAAGGGTTGCAGGGATAGAGGAGAGGGTTGCTAAGAGCAGCCGGGAAGGCTGATGATCAGCGGAGGAGGTTGATCAGGAGCTATCGAGAAGACGGTTACTTGGACGGTTGTTCTTGCAGGTTGACGCCGAGAGAGTTGAGCTGAGCTGAGAAGAAGAAAGGAGGGAGCCGCTAGCAGCGGCAACAGCAGACTTCGCCCGCCGCGGCTTAAATGTCACTCTTGCGACGGGCTTTCCTTAGATTAATATGAGTTATTACAGCTTGCAATACACCTTTACAAGAAATCAATAAAGGGGTACAAAGAGGAAGCTGCCGGCTAAGGAAGGAGTGTCAGGAGAGGCCGCGTGGACTGAACTAGGAGGCTGGCAGACCGTGCGGTTAGAAAAGGAACAAACACCGTGCGGACTGGAGAACCAGGTCGGCAGGTCGCATGACTAAGGGCAGAGAGAAGGTGGACTAGGGAAAGGAGTCCGCAGGAATTGAGCTTGATGTGGGCTGTCTTCGGGCATGAGCACCTTGGCGATGTTGAGACCTCCCCTAAATGAGAGGTATGGGGGTCTGTTTATAGGCTCGAGGAGGTAACGGCTTGCGGTGACGTTACCCCCGGTGAGACGGTAACTTGAGCGAGAAGAGGATGCAGTCCGCCGAATCCGCAACAGGCCGCACAGACTGGGGCATGCTTCTGGAACTGGTGCTGTTGATGGAGAATTGGGAGACTAAGTGGAGGACTGCGAGGAGAGTCCGCGGTGTCCGTCGCTACTGAGCTGAGATTGTCCGCCTGCTGGTGGGGAGGCGGATGCTGGAGACTAAGTGGCGGACTGCGAGGGGAATCTGCGGAGTCCGCCGCTGCTGAACTGGGCACGCGCTAAGGGTGTGAGCTGAAAGATATCCACCAAGGCCGCAGAGTTCTCATGATGTTGGGCGGTCCGGGACTGCCTTGAGGAGGTTCTACTACATGGCGGACTGAGCTGATGGAGTCCGCGCCAAGGTTGCGCGGGCTGAGGGAGTATCTGCCTGCTGTTAGGAAGGTGGAGCTGGAAGGTATGTGGCGGACTGCGAGGAGAATTCGCAGAGTCCGTGGAGATCTCCTCTGCTGACGAGCTGAGTCCGCCTCTACCGAAGATGAGGCCTACTATGGAGCTAGAGATGGGGTTCATCAATATAGGCGGACTGGAAGGCTTGACTGCACTTCGAGTCCGCCCAGCTCGCGATGAATGGGACGTTGTCGCTGCTCTTTACGGGTAGCCAGAGAGCTTGAGCGTCCGCACTCCACAGGCGGACTGATGAAGCTGGCTGCCCACGCTGCTGGGTGACAAGGGCTGAGCGACCTGCCGGACTGATGAGGCAGGCCGCGCGTGTTGGCTAGGTGGAAGCTGAGGTAGCAGGCTAGCGGCCTGGGGGAAGGTCGCTACCTTTGTTTGGCGGTTTGAGCAGCCTGGGCGGATAGGCATCTGAATCCGGCAAAGGGGGCTCCTGTTGAGACAAGCTGCGATTAAGTTGACAAAGCAGGCGGACTGCAGGGGTGGACTGAAGAAGCAGTCTACAGCCCCTGCCAACCAAGGGAATAAGGCGCGGCCTGGGCGGTCAGACCGCTGAGACCGCCCAAGCCGTGCGGCCTGAGTGGACAGAGAAAAACCTGTCCACCCATCCTAAGGCGTCGCGACCTCCAGGAAGAACATGGAGCAAGCCGCGACTAACAAGCTGGCTGCCTTGGGAAGGATCGCCGATTTCGGAGTTAACAACACCAGCTCGCACAACAAGTCCACGACCAACACGCACAAACCGCCCGGCCAACCAGCGGATTCTGCGGACTCTGCGATCAACTTGGACTTGTCACAGATAATGACCAAGTCCAGCAACCAGTGTACCTCTGACACGAGCTCCGCGGACACGAACATCAATATGCCTAGTCCGACATAACTGATCCCGTTTTCCTAACCGCGAACTCCGTGGTTACCTCTTAATCGCACCACTAGAGATCAAGGACACAGGCCAATACCGATCTCACGAGCACCAAAACCAGTCCGCATATAGCGAACTCTGTAGACTCCAAACCAGTCCGCCCAAGCCGCGTATAATGAACATATCCGCACGGCTCTCCACGGACAAAACCACCAGGCCGTAGATACAGACCGCTCTTGTCGCACTACCAGTCCACCAGACTGTCCGCCCAGGCCTCTCAGTCTGCCCGATCAAACCCCACTTTCACTTCAATAATTTCAACACTTCCCCTTGAAGTTAGAAGTGTTGACCAAACCCTGTAGTTCTCATAGCCGTTCAAATGGCCTCTTTGACAGCGGCTTAGTGAAGATGTCTGCAAACTTGTTCTCGCTCCACACATGCACAACCATAAGAGACCCCTCCAACACCTTCTCCCGAAATAAGTGGTGCTTAATCTCTATATGCTTGGTTCGCGCATGACAAACTGGATTGTTAACCAGTTTCAGGGCACTCCTGTTGTCACCGCGAAGCAGAGTTGGATCATGCACTTCTTTATGGACGTCCTCTACTAGCCTCCTCAGCCAGATGGCTTACCGAGCTGCCAAGGCCGAAGCTTTGTACTCCGCTTCCATAGTAGATACGGACACTGAGTCTTGCTTCTTACTGCACCATGATATTCCCGCTAAGCCGCATGCAAAAACATAACCAGACTTTGACTTCCGATCGTCTGAGTCTCCCCCATAATCAGCATCAGTGTAACCAAGTGATTCGCCAAAAACAGGTGTGTGTATTACATGCAAGTGCACGTGCCGGTTCAAGTAATAAAGAGGGAATAAAGATCGTTTCCACGGATAGGTGGTGAATTTGGTGCTTGCAATTACTAGTTAGACCTTTTCTCTAAATCCAAGTGACACAGTATGATGATTTTGATTTAGTAACTAAATGATGACGAATTTCTAAAATAAGTTAAAATAAACTATACTACCTTAGGAGAAAACTTTTAGATTCAGATTGGAGAAGTAATCTTGTGCGGTGATTTTTTATGTCTACTGCAATGAATTTATAAATGATAGTTTGTGAAAATGAGTGGTGGAAAACCTTACAACGATTTTAGAGTAGACAACTATATCTCTCGATATCGGAGATCCCTAGTCCTTTATTTCCCCTCGGGTGAAATAGGGAACCGATTAGAGATTGAAAACTAGAGTTGCTAACACTAAGGGGAAATCTCTTTCTCCCTTTAAGTGGTATATGGAATCCATAACGCACTTACGCAATTCCACTCTCGTTTTATGGAGCGTAGTAAAGAGACGCAACCGTGATCAAAGGCTTCAAAATATAGATTATGAATTCAATAAAAGTAAATCTACCAAACAATTACAAAGATAAAACTAAAGATCATTCATCACACAAGAAATAGTACTTTCACAACACAAGACCGAGAGAATTAGTTCATGATGGTGAAAGGAAACCACAAGTATGAGTAGATCTTACAACACATGATGACAGAAATTAAAAGATTGCAGTGTTTCTCTCTCTGATTCGGCCGAAATCCGTCCGTCTTCCTTGCCCGGAATTAACCCTAGAGGAAGAACTCTTCTTTTTCTCTTCTCCAACCAACAATGGATGATAATTCCCACTTCTGAATAATCCCCCCAAAAAAACGTCCAGCCCTTTCCCCAAAGGATGCCTTTTTCTATTTTTGCAAATGGCGTAATTTTCGAATTTTAAAATTTGAAATTCGTCCAGAGATTGCAACCTTTTTTCAGAGGTTGCAACCTTGTTTCAGAGGTTGCAACCTTTTCTCCAAAACAGCATATTTGACAAAATCCCTCTTCCCAACCATTCTCCTTAGCTTTTCTTGCACGAACACCTAGGAAAAAGACCACATTAGTCATTAATAAAAATAAAAGTGAATTTGCTTGCAATTAGACTTCAACTGGATGGGTTTTTATCCCGAATCAACGAGCAAAAAGGTTCAAAACTTGAGCTAGATAACTTCTTTTTGATAGGTTATCACACCCCCACACTTGAACCTTTGCTAGTCCCTAGCAAAAAAGATTCTAATCGCCGAACTGGGTGAGGTGATAGCTAACAAAATAAAGGACTCACCTGATCCTTTCTCTCAAAGGTAACTTAAAAAGGACAAGTCCAAAGTACCGATTAAACCATTTGAGTAATTACCGATCATTAAAGGTTCAAAACATTTGAGAATTCGTTAGTTTGATGGGTGAGAAATTTCTTTTAAAATCTCTAGTGTGGTGTGTGCTATCCTTTAAAATTGTTCACTTCCCTCCAACTTTCCCGTCGAACTTCCTTTAATGACTAAAAAGGAATGAGAATAAACAGAGACTTTGACTTAACCTCCACAAGATTTAGAAGTTAGGTATGAAAGTTGTCATGAAGGTTAGTGGTGAGAGTGGCATTGGAATGGTTAGAAATGTGTATTGATGGTAGAAGGTGACACCCTATATGAAAAATTCTTAGCGAATCTCCAAACTATGATATTTGTTTTCTCATCATTTTTAGGGGTCTATAGTTGGGATCATTCTAAGTAGGTGTACACACGCATAGGCCACATATCACTACGGTTATTTTCTCTCTTTTTTTATGATCACAGTTGGGGTCATTCCAGGTATGAATGCACATACCTAGGCCGCATATCACTATGACACATTTTCACAAATATAGTTTTTAAAGAGTCCGTAATTGGGATCATTTCAAGTGGGTGTACACACACTTAGGCGACATATCACTATGACTCACTATTTTTAGTTTAACAAACACTCATAATTGAAGAGTATCCTAAGAATCATCAAATAGGCGTCTAGGGAAAATATGCATAAAAGTTTAACGTTCAAACTCAAAAGGGGAACAAATGATGGTCACTGCTTTGGTTTATATCTCCAACTCGGTTCTTGCTCATCCTTCCTTATTGTTTTTAGAAGTTCTTACGGGTATATTTTTAAGAAGATCGCTCGTTTTAAATGATACTGTGGGAATATGAAATATTAAAATAGATTTGGCCCATCTTGCTAACTTGAAATATTAAATGATGTGAACCATTAGGAGCAGCTATCCTCCTAGATTAAAATCAGCATGGACTGTATTATTTATTATTTATTTCGAGATCTAGGATCAACAAATGTTATATTTTCATTCCTCACCCATAGTAAGGGTCACACTACCCCCACCTCCACACTTTTGCCCTTTGCTAATCCCTAGCAAAGCGACCTCACTACTCATAACGAGATATGTGTTGTATTTTTTTTAAAAGAATGTGCATAAGGACAAATATAATGCATGTATTAAAAGCACGAAATAGTGAAATCTAGAAACTCCCCTGAAGTCCGGGTGTCTAAAAAGCTGCCCAAAATTGCGACATGATAAACCATCAATCACACTCGTGTGTTGCAACCTGCGAGTAACTTATACCACAAACTAGACAACCATTTAAATTAACATTTATAGTAGCATCTGTCTTTGGCCATAAATACGGGACACCATCAAGTTAAAAGAGTTTATCACAAAAGTTATTATAAATACGGTTGTCAGACATACCATATCCATTAATCATTATGCAAGGAATGCTCAACCCACTGATCATAGTTGTGCAAGAAAATAATTTATCACGCAGAAGTAAAACATGTTGTGGAACAATACTAAATCAGACAGAGTAAAATCCACAATCTATCAGGAGTACTAAAACCAGACAGAGTAATATCTATAATCAGACTGAGTATATCATCATAGAATATCAATAGAACAAAGTCATGTCTAGCAAAATATCAAAAATACACTGGCGACACCCTAAATGTCAAAACGTCAAATCAGTAATCTAGGAAGAAGAGAGGTACTAATCCGCCTTGCTATCTCCAGACCCCTCCCTGTCCTCCTCGTCGTCATCGTCTTCGGTCTCGGTTTCCTCCTCCAAGTCAGACGCAGTCTCAGCGAGTTTGGCAGGGTCGGCCCGTGACCCGTCGTGCTGAAGCAAATATCCTGCCGAGTCAAACTGCGACTGAAACAGGTACGAGGGTGCCTCCACCGGGATCCTTGCCGCTTGCATCAGCTTTTCCTGGTTCCGACGGAGTTCCTCGTATCTCGGCTCAAAGTACACGTGTTGGCATCGGAGGTAAGCTTTCATGTACTTAGCATTTTCAGTTGCTAGGCTGCGTTCCCCTTGAAACCTAGATCATCCGATCACCAGCTTGATAGGGGCGGCTGACATATGTTTCTCAGATGGTCCAGGTACCTCACCCCGCATCCTGTTCAGCTTCAACTTCTTTTCGTCGGTCTCAACAGCCACCTTAATGTTAACCTCTACAACTCTTTCCGTCAGATGTCTACCGACTTTACTAATTAGATCACTGTCCCCTTGTTTTACCCCAGCCATGCGACAAAGCTCCGTAATGGTGGTGGGGAACCAAATATGCTGCACATTCTCTTCTTTAACCTTTTGTGTTAACTAATCGTAGATGATTTTCCCAACATTGATCCCTAGCCCTTTTCTGATGTTGTAGATTAGAGTGATGCGGTGGAAGGAAACATAGTTCAAGTGGCGAGTTGGTAGAATACTAGCATTGACAAACAGTAACCATGCATTGGCCTCCCTTGACAGACTAGTGGACCTCAAAACTTTCTGGGATCAACGCGACCACTCTGGTTGGGGTACACAACACACTGTTGCAGCCAGATCACTGGGTGATACAGAAGTTTGGATCCACTTAAAGTTTCATTCTGCTGTATCATTCAGGTTAAATAGGTTGTTGATGGCCGAGGAGCAATAATCTACCATCTTTCCTCGAACCAAAACTGTGTCCCCCTCCCCGTGCGCTGCATTCGCGTAGAATTCATAGACCCAAGTGTTGATTGCTTCAGTGCGTGGGTGACAAAAAACCTCCCATTCTAGGCTCTTAATTTGCTCAGCATAGGACAGGCTCCACGCTCGCTTCTCCATCAAGAATCCACACTCACAGATGAATGGGACTGACTGGATTGCCTGGAAACGAAGGCGGGACTATTCATTAAGAAACCTGGCCCTAGGGCGGGCAACTTCCTTCCCCTTCCCCTTCTTTTTTGAAGCCATAACCTAGCCTAGCCAAAATCGAAACCAATACTAATCACGCACAGAACATGAAGCATTTGAAGATCCTTTGATTTCAGGTTTATGGTTCAGGAGTATACCTTCTCGAAATCACGCCGCCTAGGTCGCAGATGGTCGTGCACGCTCGTGTCGTTGTAGATCGCTGAACCCCAAGATTCCCTCGTTGAAATAAAGACCACCGAGCGTCGCCTACTCCAATCGAAGCCGATCGCCGGCGGGCTAGTCCTCTCCAGTCGAGGCTGGATGCTGCAAGCCCCCGCTCTCGACCACGCTTCCTTTCCGAGAGAATGATCGGCTGACGCCGCCCTCGATTCTGATGAAGCTGACGGCCGCCTATGCACCACCGTCTATGTCGATCGCCAAAACCCCTGCTTCCCCTTCCCTAAATTGCTGCTCCTGATCGTGCCCTAGCCGAGATATCGATTTTGGGAGTGTGGGGTGGATTTTTTGTTATAAATTGGCAGCCATTAATCCTCTTAATAAAGTTAGGTTAGTTAGTAAGTAACGGGTTAGTAATGTAAAACCTGGCTTAGGGTTGCACCGGCTGGGTTGAACCAGCTAGCGCCGATTCATCAAGGCAATGAAACGCCAGGCAGAAAAATAAAAGTAGCCACCTTTATTTCGGGGTTGCAACCGCATATTTCGGCCTAATATGGCGCTGGTTCAGCTGAACCGGGCCCAGACGTGATTTCTCTCTACTCCATAAAACCAAACAGCAAAAAAAGGTGATAACCTCTATTTGTGAGGTTGCAACAACAGAAATTAACTTGTACATTTTCTATTCTCATAATCAAAACCCTTTTTTTGTTCTCTTTTTTTTTTGAATTCGAAGTACACGAATTACGTGTCTTAAAATTTCATTATTATTAATATCATTATTGTCAAGAAAATAGTACGGAAATAAATAAAAGATTGGTTATCTCCCACCAAGCGCCTAATTTACCGTCCCGACAGGACGGTACTAACTTACAAAATTCTTACGCACGACGCCCCTCGGTCGTCATCGTCTTTCAGATATAACTTAAGTCGCTCGCCGTTTACTTTGAATTCAGACTCGTCACTCTAAATAATGATGGTCACCGCACCATATGGATGCACTAATTTAACTTTAAATGGCCCCGACCACCTCGACTTGAGTTTCCCGGAAAATAACTTCAAACGGGAATTGAATAAGAGGACCGATTGGCCCGGCTCGAAGTGTTTTTACTTAATGCGTCGGTCGTGCCACTTCTTTGTGCGCTCCTTATAGATCCGTGAGTTCTCGTAAGCTTGCAGCCGGATCTCCTCGAGTTCATTTAGTTGCAGTAATCTCTTCTTACCGGCATCCCGAAAGTCATAATTTATATTCTTAATCGCCCAGAATGCTCGGTGTTCTAACTCGAGTGATAAATGACAAAATTTTCCGTAAACCAGCCTATACGGGGTTAATCCTATAGGAGTTTTGAATTCAGTCTGGTATGCCCATAATGCATCTGTGAGCTTTTGTGACCAGTCTTTCCCCGGCAACGGCGCCAAAAACTTGATACGCCAAAAACAGGTGTGCGTATTACACGTAAGTGCACGTGCCAGTTCAAGTAATAAAGTGGGAATAAAGATCGTTTCCACGGAGAGGTGGTGAATTTGGTGCTTGCAATTATTAGTTAGACATTTTCTCTAAATCCAAGTGACACAATATGATGATTTTGATTTAGTAACTAAATGATGATGAATTTCTAAAATAAGTTAAAATAAACTATAATACTTATGAGAAAACTTTTAGATTCAGATTGGAGAAGTAATCTTGTGCAGTGATTTCCTATGTCTACTGCAATGAATTTATAAATGATGCATTGTGAAAATGAGTGGTGGAAAACCTTGCAACGATTTTAGAGTAGACAATCGTATCTCTCGATATCGAAGGTCCCTAGTCCTCTATTTCCCCTCGGGTGAAATAGGGAACCGATTATAGATTGAAAACCAGAGTTGCTAACACTAAGGGAAAATCTCTTTCTCCCTTTAAGTGCTATATGGAATCCATAACGCACTTACGCAACTCCTCTCTCGATTTATGTTCACTCTTTTCTCTAAAATCCTTTTTATCTCCTTATTCGATACCTCCGCTAATCCATTTGACTGAGGGTGGTAAGCGAGTGTGAACTTATGGGCAACCTCGTATTTGTTTAGCAATGAGGTGAATTGATGGTTGCAAAAATGACTTCCCCCGTCGCTAATTATCGCTCTAGGTACCCCGAATCGATTGAATATTTGGTTTTTTAGAAAATTCAGGACTACCTTGTCATCATTCTTAGGTGTTGCGATCGCTTCTACCCATTTAGATACGTAATCAATTGCCAATAAAATGTATAAATTACCATTTGAATTGACGAACGGACCCATAAAATTCATTCCCCAAACATCAAATAATTCGACCTCTAACATGATATTCATTGGCATTCCCTCATTCCTTCTCAAATTCTCACATCGTTGACACCTATCACATTGTTTAACAAATTCATTAGCGTCACGAAATAAATTAGGCCAAAAGAATCTGGCCTCTAATACCTTCATTGCAGTACTAGTTCCCATAAAATGACCTCCGTACGGTGAGCTATGACACTTCTCTAATATCGATCTTGTTTCAACCTCCGGCACGCATCGCCTTACCACTCCATTAGCTCCGATTTTAAATAGATAAGGCTCGTACCAAAGATAGGAGTGTACCTGGTGTAAGAATCGCTTCTTTTGTTGATACGCCAAGTCAGACGGTAGAATATTACTCACTATGTAATTTACGTAGTCAGCATACCAAGGCGGGGTACTATCATGAATCGCTAAAACCCTCTCATCTAGGAATCTCCCATCATTTTCTGGATTATGGGAGGATCGTGTAGACTCTATCCTGGACAAGTGATCTGCAACCGAATTATCAGT